>OMKY01210883.1:0-10135 GCA_900302395.1 Bregmaceros cantori | reverse complement strand
GGGGCGGGGTGCGAGGGGGGCGGGAGTGTCAGTTAGTGCGTTGGAATCAGAGTGGCAAGCAGTGATCTAAAAGCCATTAAGGCCCCCCCGGCCGCGGGGAATGGGCTCCGGGCGGCCCCGATTCCTCCCAGCTCCAGATCTCATCAGCTGCCAGTCTGTGATGTGCAATTTATTTAGCGTCTAAAGGAGAAAAACGTGCGGGTTGCACGTGAGCCCGTGTGTGTAGCACCAGATGTATAGTACGTTACTCCTTCCAGCCGGTGGCCTAGTGGTTAGGGGTGCACCGATCACGTTTTCTTTTTGCTCCCGATCCGAGCCCGATTTTAACAATGTCCGATCCCGATCTCCGGTACCAGAGTCCCGATACAGAGTTCTGATCCAGCAAAAATTGGTAGTACCCAAACTATTTGGCACAATTGTCAATTTCAATAATAGTCAAAGTAAATAAACAGTCATTTGGCTCCCCAAGTCATTTACT
Source organism: Bregmaceros cantori (assembly GCA_900302395.1). NCBI lineage: Eukaryota > Metazoa > Chordata > Actinopteri > Gadiformes > Bregmacerotidae > Bregmaceros > Bregmaceros cantori. The sequence goes on along the minus strand of OMKY01210883.1, from coordinate 9,657 downwards.
GATCCTGATCGGAACAAAATCACGAGTCACGATCCTTGGAAAAAAGTCTGATCGGTCGATTATTGCGTGCTGGCTCTGTGGCATAGTCGGTAAAACACCCGCACCTTGCCTGTCAGACACCGGCCGCGTCACAAGTTCGCTCTCTGCCCACTTTCAAAACAAATCCTGAGAATAAAATAGGAAACGCAACTCGGACTTGTGCCCTAAAGACTTGGACTCGACTCGGGAACCTAGGTCAATGACTCTTGATGAGTATTTGACGAGTCTTTCCCCCTTTAAAAAAATAAATAAATAATAATACTTATTCATAATCACTGCATTGCTATATAAATATACTTTGAACTAACCATTCTGTGTGCGATATATGAATGTAGTCAAATCTAGTTCTGCATTCAATTCCAAGCTTTTAGAGCTACATCTTTAAAAATGACTTAAGACTCGTACCCTAAAGACTTGGACTTGACTCAGACTCGACCCCTAAAGACTCGGATTTGACTCGGACTCGTGAGTTCGGGACTTGTGCACATCTCTGGTGTACGATGGCGGGTGCCAAGATGCCTTGTACCAAAGATATATTGTAACGCAGGCGCCCCCTCGTGGAGGAGCTGGGGAAAGAGGAACTTGGGTCGACAATAACTCAGCCCAGTCATTGTCAAGCTTCGTTCTGACTCTTTATATAGAGGCGTGTAGGCACATGGAGGACCATGTCACCGTCCACGGTGGCGGCCCAGAATGCACCACGCGTGCATTCACTACACTGCCTCCCCCCCGTCATGGCCACCGACCCCGGTGGCCGCTCCACTCCAACGAGTCCACGACTTGCGATGCCCGAGCGGCCCCCGCAGCCCCGCTGCGTGCGGCTCGGGCACCCACTTCCGACACCAGTGTAATGCAAGCGCCCCCTCGTGTAGGAGCTGGGGAAAGAGGAACTCGGGTCGACAATAACTGAGCCCAGTCATTGTCAAGCTTCGTTCTGACTCTTTATATAGAGGCGTGTAGGCACAAGGAGGACCGCCGACGGTGGCGGCCCAGAATGCACCGCGCGTGCATTCACTACAATATGTTAAAATATGCGGCATATATGGTTCAGTATGAATACACACCCACCGCCTGTGTACCTGATGTGCGTCAGAGTAGGCGAGCGTTCACGCGCGTTCGACGCCGGCCGTACGTACTTGTACCGCCCTCAGCCATCCGCGTTGCTATGGAGACGCAGGGCACAGGTGTCTGCCATCCGTGCCCGGGAGACCCCTTTTGACATTGGGAGCGAGGAAGATAACAGCACACGCCAAGCCAAACAGCCCGCGGCGCGTGTTGCCGCCGATGTCTGTTCTGCCGCTCGGAGATGTTTCCTTCTGTACTATAAGTGGAATCAGGCTGAGATGGAGGCTTACCAGAAGACATGTAGTTACTGAACTTACTGTGGAGACCGACATTCCCCACTAGTGAACAGAGATGACTAAAGTACCGGGATTTCTTGAGTCAGACTAAAATACATTTGTAAAAAAACAACTCGAGTTAGACTACAAAGTACTGATCCAAATATCTACGTGAGTAGAGTTAAAAGTACAGGCTCAGAAACATACTCAAAAAGTGTTTTTGAAATTAAAAAGTACAGTCTCTAAAATGTACTCAAAAGTATTGTAAGTATAAAGTATAAAGAAAAGTACAAAGTACTTCAAATACAATTGTATGCATTTCAATATTAGTTTGTCAATGTTATTGTTTGAATAAATGACTAACAACCTAGCATAATTCAGCTTAAATCTCGGGACTAGATGAAAACCACTTATAACTTATTAACTCGGTGCATCAGCCCCCCGTACTGACTCATATTATAGATGTTATCCTACCCTGTCAATGCAAAAAAAAAAAAGTAAGGAGCCTGTTTTGGTAAAAGGAGTAGAAGTACAGATATGTTGTTAAAAATGTACTCACTACAAGTAAAAAGTGATCGCAGAAAAAAGTACTTCTAAAAGTACAGATACTTGAACATTTTACTTAAGTACAGTACTTAAGTATTTGTACTTCGTTACTTGCCATCTCTGCTTGTGAATAGTGTTCTTTCATAATAGAGCTAAAGCATTTACTTCATTAACAGGGTTGGAAAGTAACTGATTACATGTAACAGCGTTACATAAACAGATTACAAAAATAAAGTAACTGTAGTCCGTTACAACTACATTTTTTTTTAAAGTAATACGGAGTACAGTTACATTGGGGCGCTAACGGGATAACGCACATGAAATAACATTTAGTCCAGCCTCGTCATCGCGTCTTGCGCTGCCCCTAAAAGTAATCCAAAAGTAATCAAAAGAAATCTGTTACGTTACTTTTAAAATTGGGTAACAGGATTGCGTTACTGATTACAATTTTCAATGAGTAACTTGTAACTCTAACGGAACACTTGACTTGATCCAACTATTTTAGGATAGGGTGGATTGCCCTAATGTGGGCCATTTTTTTGCAACTTATACGCATAACTTAAACGCATAATGCGGGACAGTCAGTTGCCTCATGAGGGACAGTGAAATGTAGTGTTGAACAGTTGAACTTAACCTTAGACACATTACCATAGTTTGTTTTAGGGGACAGTGAAATGTAGTGTTGAACAGTTGAACTTAATATTTGACACATTACCCTAGTTTGCTTTTACCATAGTTTCACTGACATTCATTAATTTAGGGAGTTGCCAGAGACACTGGGGCTTAGGTGTCCCACATTAGGCAGTGGTCCACATTAGGACAATCCACACTACTACTACTGCAGGTACTCAGTCAACTGAATTCCATCAAATTAATTAGAAAACTAGGCCTATGCAGTCGACCCGACTGCTAAAAACCACCACTAACGCCCCACGCCCCCTACCCTGGTTTAGTAAGTAACTAAGATCAGACGACCCTAAAAACCACCACTAACGCCCCACGCCCCCTACCCTGGTTTAGTAAGTATCTAAGAACAGACGACCCTAAAAACCACCACTAACGCCCCACGCCCCCTACCCTGGTTTAGTAAGTATCTAAGAACAGACGACCCTAAAAACCACCACTAACGCCCCACGCCCCCTACCCTGGTTTAGTAAGTATCTAAGAACAGACGACCCTAAAAACCACCACTAACGCCCCACGCCCCATACCCTGGTTTAGTAAGTATCTAAGAACAGACGACCCTAAAAACCACCACTAACGCCCCACGCCCCCTACCCTGGTTTAGTAAGTATCTAAGAACAGACGACCCTAAAAACCACCACTAACGCCCCACGCTCCCTACCCTGGTTTAGTAAGTATCTAAGAACAGACGACCCTAAAAACCACCACTAACGCCCCACGCTCCCTACCCTGGTTTAGTAAGTATCTAAGAACAGACGACCCTAAAAACCACCACTAACGCCCCACGCTCCCTACCCTGGTTTAGTAAGTATCTAAGAACAGACGACCCTAAAAACCACCACTAACGCCCCACGCTCCCTACCCTGGTTTAGTAAGTATCTAAGAACAGACGACCCTAAAAACCACCACTAACGCCCCACGCTCCCTACCCTGGTTTAGTAAGTATCTAAGAACAGACGACCCTAAAAACCACCACTAACGCCCCACGCTCCCTACCCTGGTTTAGTAAGTATCTAAGAACAGACGACCACTAGGAGTATTATACATTATTTAGTTACAAAGACACCAAATGGCTTTTTGTGGCGTTTTGTGTGGTGAGGCGTGAAATAATGGATGGAGGGACATTATAAATATAGGTTCGGTGGCAGGTGGAGCGAATATGACAAGCTCTAAAAATGGTTAGGAGGCAAAAAGAAATTCAACGTTATTATTAAAACACACATTCATGTGCTGATGTAACTGTTTCACCACAAACTGTTTCCATGCCAAGAAATGTGTACTGAAAAAAAAGGAAAGTTATTAAAATGTGTGGCGCTGTTGGCGGAGTGGTTAAAGACGCGGCCATAGTGCCACGAGTTCTCCTCCCCTCGTCGGCTTGTCTGCGATGTCTACCCTCAACCTTTTTTTTTTTCAAAGTTATTTTTTCCGGCGTCAGCGCTGTTTTTCCATCTTTATTGGATAGGATGAGTCAGAAACTAAGTTGAAGAGATCGGGGGTAGACATTGCAGACAAGTCGACGAGCGTAGTCGAACTCGCGACACTGCGGACGCTGCGGTAGACACAGCGCCACTAACATGAATGGGGTCGCGTTAGGTGCGGTGTCCATAACCACTCGGCCAACGCGGATCCCTACCCTCAACCTTTTTAACCCGGTTTCTGTCTAATCCTATCAAATGAAGAAACGTTGATGAAAAAATGTCTTGAAATCTTTGACAATTATCTGATATTTTTGCCACTTTGTAAATGTTTGACTGCTGTGGATCTTTCAGACACGTAACAGTGGTAGCAGGGCTGTGAGCTGGTTCAAGGAACAAAAGCGAGAAGAGAAAACGAACGGAATTATGTGGAATTTTACGAGGAGTGGAAATGGGTTTCTTCAACTGTTCCGGAAAAGAAACGGAACATTATAAAATCCATGAAACCGGTTAAAAACGTGTTTTTGTTTTTTTTCACTGTTCTCATTTCCTATGTCTGGGAGAATATTTCTGGTTGTGCATCCGTCCACTTTCACTGTCAGCCATTAAGCCCCATTCATCTGGGACTCCATCTTGTGGCAGACGAGGAAGTGAATGTAATGGCTTTTCAAAGCTGGATTTCACGTTAATACAGTTGCACTGAAGTGTGAACCTATTCTAAATCTGAACGTATTATTGCACAATATAAGGAACTTTAAGAACAAATGAATTTCTTGGGTTCCGGAACAGTTCCGAGAACGAAAGCGTTAAACAGAGGCCTGTCTGAACCGCTCAGAACGGAACATTTCAAAAATAATTTTGTTTTCAAGCCCTGGTCAAAATTAAGTTTTAAAAAGTCGGCAAAACCCGTTCGTGGGTGCGTTAAGAACAGTGGAACAGTGGCTCTAGTGTGTCTGTCTACTATGGTGTTTCCAACTCCCGTGCTCTCTGCTGTTATTGTAGACCAGCAGCAGTGAAACACATGCTGGAGTTTTTAGGGCGAGCGGCCTTGGCAGCGGAGAACGACCTATAGATCAACCGTGCCAGACCTCGGCCAGATGGCCACCCCTCCACCGGCACCCCTTAAACACTAATTAGAGCTGTTTACATTGGGCGGGCGGGGACGGCGAGGGGGTGGAGAGGCCATCTCTCCGCTAATTGAGCGGCGGTCGCATCGCTGTCTGAGAATTTACGGCAGTGGTTGGATGAGGAAGCTGCGGTCTCTGCTGGCGATGGGACGATGTACTCAAAGTCATTTCCACCACACTTAGAAAACGGCTAGAAATGTGTGCTTCAACATTAACCAAGGAAAACCAAAATAACGGTACAGAGATTATTTATTATTATACAGAAAATTGTGGATGAAAATACATTTGACAATGCATTCAGAGCCCTAGTCGGTGAGTAACTTAAGTCGGATTTTGACTGTATTTCATCAATATTCATGTAAAATGATGAACGCTGAGACTACGACGAGATTAAATGGAACCCATACAGACACAGGAAGTGTGTTTCACCCGGCGGGACAAAATGTCAGCCCCCTGTATATTGCGGGTAAACTCGTCTACACTGTTAACTGTTATGTAAATTTAGATATAGTTTATACAAATATATTTGGTGGACTTCAATGCAACTGTATTAACGTTTAATGGTGTTCAAAACACCATTATTCACTTCCTTGTCTGTCCACAAGATGGAGCCCCAGATACATGGGGCTTGATGACCGACAGTGAAAGTGGACGGAAATAGTCTCCCAGACATAGGATATGTTGAAATATAGAGAGAAAAACAGAAAAAAAATGTTTTTTATGGATTTCATAATATTTCGTTTCTGTTCCGGAACAGTTGAATAAATCTTTTTTTTTTCGTTTCCGTTCCGTTCCTTGTAAAATTCTGTAAAATTCTGTTTGTTTTTCGGTTTCCGTTTTCATTCCTTGAACCGGTTCCGAGGCCTGGTTCCGAGTCTATTTTGACACACAAACATTGTTCTATACGTTAAGAATGAATGTTCTCTACCTGAATACTTGATTAAATCCTAGATAGAATATCAGATTAATAAACTATTGAAATAACAGCAGCCCTGGCTGTGAAGCAGGAAATAAAGCTACTATACTTTTAATTAGTGGTTAATATTTAGCACAAAGTGTGCAGGAACGCAGACAGTGACCAGCTGTTCTCCTACGCCAACACGCCGTCTCCCTAAACAGTAATTAGAGCTGTTTACATCACGCCGGCACGGGATCGGAGAGGACATCACGGTGCTAAACGAGCGCAGTCCGCGCCTCCGCGCAATACTGCAGCGGTTGCATTACCGTGCAAATATCTGCTGGGGGTGAAGTGCTGGCTTTATGCTTTTTGCTGTCTAACTTTCTCTTTCTTTCTCTCCGACTCTCTCTCTCTCTCGATTCTGCAGAGCTACGCTGAATATCTGTGCGAGGTTCAAGGGGTTCAGAGCCACGACAGGAAAGTGCGAATAAAAGTTTTGTGGGGGGGGACTTCTCAAAAAAGTGCCGGACGGCGCCGGAGGCGAGTAGAGTACTAATGGCCGATATACGGGCTTGTGGGTTTATTCTGTGAGGATTCGCAGGTCGACGTCGGAACTCTTTCTCTTTGCAACTGTTTTTACAAGAGCAGCCAAACACGCGCGGCGAATGACATCTGGCTTACTTTGTGCGCGCTCGTTAAACGCTCGCGTCGGGGAACATGCGCTGCGCAGTCGGGGGGGAGTGCATTACGTTGCATGTGACGGAATCGCTGTCGTAAAACTGTTAGGAGTGAAATCCGATCCAAGTCTTTCGGTGGAGTCGACACACAAGGCTTAGCCTAAGGTTAAGGACACTCTTAACCCGCGAGTGAAAACATTTCTCTTTTAACTGCTCCTGATTTTCTCAGCGCGAAGTAGACCATCACAAATTCACAGGAAATAATTTTAAAAATTGACATCTATTTTTAAAAAATATATCAAAAGAAATTGCTGCTGTTGACCCTGCTAGCTAACCCAACTAATCAACGCCATACTTTCATTTATTGTTCAAACATGTGTTTGCACTGAAATCGCCGACACTATGTTAAGTATTATTATTCCATCCACGTGCTGGACGATATGTACAATAATCTCCTACAATACATATTTCTAGGCACACTCGTTACTGCTTGAAGTCTGCCGTTTGTCATTCTTTTATTGAGAGAGAGATAGTGACAGGATTAAATCTGAAACTGGGGGGCGGGGGACAGGGGATTTGAACCTGCGGCACTGCTCGACCTGTGGTCTGGGTGGCGCGCTCTCTACCCGCTCGACCACTTGGCGCCCCCAAAACATTATTAACACTATTAACATTTTTCTTTTTTTTTAGGTTGATAACTTGGTGATAAAGTCTCTTGCCGTGAAGGTTAAAAGTCCTGCCTTGCATGGTACCACACCATATTATACAGCAGCGGCAAGAAATGTGAAAAAGAATGTAACGATTAATTTTTTTAAAAAGTTTTTTCCAAGCTTTATTTATAAGGGTTAGTGGAAACAGGTGAAGATGGGGGGTAGACATACGTCGGTGGTGGGATTCGAACCACCGACTCACCGCGCCATTAAGGCATATGCGTGCTTTCCATTGCACTGCCTAACCGACTGAGCTACTGAGCAGCACGAATGTAACGATTAATAGACTGATAAAATGAATGTTTAACCGAACAATGCAACTTGGCCACTCCTGGTGTATAGCATGTTGTTTAATAAAGACGGTGTAAGGGACGGCGGTGTCTGATTGTTGTTGTGTGAGCTCCATTATGTGAGAAGAGACAGAGCAGGCCGACAGCGAAGAGAAAGCTGGATGGATACACGACACCCCCCCCCCCGGTGTCATCTATTCAGTGCAGCTGTGCGCGCTGCCAACAAGCTGCCCTCAATTTCAGCGCAGCTGACCGATCTTCGCCTTTCTGGTGTCACCGCCGCAGCGCTTTTCCCAGCTGCCTCATATCTAATATTTCTTTCAATCTCTCTTCTTCAATCCCCCACACACCACACCATCCTCCCAACCAACTCTTATATCACACACACACCACCACGCCATCCTCCCAACCAACCTCCATCCTCGCCATCCTCCCAACCTCCAATAGCAAGCAAATAGCTCTGCTGTGCTTGGGTTCGACATACCGCGCTGACCTAGCCTGGCAAGAGAAGATTCTTTTTTTTAATGTATTTTGTACTAAAATCTTTCTGTCATTAGTACTCCAGCGTTTCCTCTTGCTGAACATCTTCGGTGCCAAGCCATGTCTATCATTTTAATGACAAATCCTTTGCCTGTGTGAGTGTGTGTGTGCTCTTGTATTTGTATGTGGGTATTGTTGTTTTAATGGGTTGGGAAGGTTGGGGATCAAGTGTTCCTTTTATTCTTGTTTTGCTGTGTTGTGTTGCTGTAAAGCACTTTGAATTGCTCTGCATAAAAAGTGCTATATCAATAAAGTTTGATTTGACTTTATTTGGTCACACATGCATACATGTAGAGTGAAGTTCATCCTCCGTATTTAACCCATCCCTGAGGAGTGGTGGGCGGCCAACTCCAGATCGTGAGCCAGTCCCGATAGATCCCTGATCTCCGATACAGAGTCCTGATACAGAGTTATGATCCTGCAAAAATTGGTAGTACCTAAACTATCTGGCACAATTGTCAATTTCAATAATAGTCAATGTAAATAAACAGTCATTTGGCTCCCTGACTCATTTACCGATCCTGATCGGAACAAGATCACGAGTCCCGATCCTTCGAGAAAAGTCTGATCGGCCCCCGTTCACCGATCGGAGGTTCGGATTGGAGCACCACTAATTCAAACCTTCAACCCGCTTTAACTGGGCGTTGAATGGACAAGTGGCAGGTGCAGCCTTGGGTCGGGCCCGCCAGGCTAAGATAATGGAGTTTGGTTGCTGAATGCCTTTGCCTTCACACTTTCAAATGACTACTAACCCGAGGTGCGAAAGCTCACCCTCGAGGCAGACGCGCTCTCGCAGTCCGAGTGACAGTCCGTCTTTGTCCAATACTCTGTCCGTCACTCTGGGGTGCAGTCTATTTGCACCTTTCTCACTCAAATAAAGATTGAAAAAGAGCCGTTATTGGCAGGGTAATGAGCACTATGCATTGCCAACCAAAACTAGCATATATCTTAGATAGATTAAGATTTATTTGGTCACACATACAGACATGTACAGTGAAATTCATCTTCCGCATTTAACCCATCCCTGAGGAGCGGTGGGCAGGCGCGGTGCAGCGCCCGGGGGCCAACTACCTTGGCCAGGGGCACTGACTGGAGCAGGTTAACTAGAACATGTTTTTGGTGGTGGGGGGAAAATCGGTGTGCCCAGAGGAAACCCACGCAGACACGGGGAGAACTATTTTAAATGCAATATACATATGTAGACTTGTAGAGTTTATATAAGTTTATATTTGTCCTCTCTCTCTCTCTCTCTCTCTCTCCCCCTCTCTCTCTCCCTCTCCCCCCCTCTCTCTCCCCCCCCCCCTCTCTCTCTCCCCCCCCCCCCTCCCTCCCCCTCCCCCCCCCCCCCCCCCCCCCCCCCTCCCCCTCTCTCTCATTCACAAATCCATTTT
>OMKY01210879.1:0-12773 GCA_900302395.1 Bregmaceros cantori | reverse complement strand
TGCCGTACAGAATTCAATGCCATGGAGCATACTACGACAGTGGCAACACGTTTGTTTTGCTCACAGAAGCCGTACGGACCTGCGAAGGATGCACGCCAAAAAAAAAAAAAAAACCTCTGTAGTGGAAACCGAGCTTAAAGGTGCATCCCCGAAAACAAAGCTATATAGCAGTTTGCATTTCTTGGGGAAATTCCATACACACGTAGACTCTGTGACATTCTCTGACCAGCACATTCATGCCCATATTTGGACTGGTGTAACTGTCTTGGTGTCTCATTGCGATGTCATCTACACACCCCTCTGCTGTCGGCTTAACATACAGGGGAATTCAGTGTTCCTTCTCTTTCTACTTTGCTGCTTGGAGAATAAAGAGCTTTATGCTAGAGGCTGTGTTCCTCATTACAGACATACCTCTACATTGGTGACCCTCGACCGCTCTTGGAAGTTTCCCTCTACAGCGAAACAATTTTTGGGGCAAATGCATCCAGTTATGGAAAATGCATCCAGTTATGGATAATACAAAAATGTGTCCATCTTGAAATCATCTTGAAAGTGTTGCCCCTCAGAATCAGTTTATGAACCTACTATGGAGAATTAACACACCCAATCACCATCCATTCAAAAGTCATCACATTAACACGAGGGATCTGCCGCGGTGGGACACGGTAAACCATTACATGCCCTATGCTCCACGTTTCGTGATTCAATGACACATCATAGAGCACTACAGAAGAAGAGTGATCAGGCTATGCATCATGGGGGTATGGGGAAGGTTGACACTGACCATACTGACCAAACGGGAACACTGTTTGTAGTGTGTAGATGTGAAAAGCAGCTTGCGTTGAAATTTTTGTTAAATCGGAAACAAGGATAAGCCACACTCGGAAAAAATGCTGTGTGAATCCATCACCCATAGAGAAAAATCACAAGCACTTCAGCAACCTGCATTTGGCTCCTTACGTGTACTAGCCATTGGACCATAGGAAGATCTCCTAACCACAGTCAAAAAACAAAAATGTAAATGGTACGGGCATGTCACCAGATCCCAAGGACTGTCAAAAACAATCCTTCAAGGCACAGCGCCAGGTGGAAGGAGGAGAGGAAGACAGAGAAAGGGAAGTTAACATCCATGGAGAGAGCTGGTTGCAAAGTCTTCAGTGGCGCCCCAGCGGTCAACCAGACTACGGGACTGAATTGTTCAACACACCTATCAATCACGGAACAAAATGGCACCTCGACCTGTCCTCCGTTGCGCTGAAAATCAAATTAATTTATTTACGGCGCACTGCGCAGGTGCGTGGGCTCCGCTGCGTGGTGGGTCATGCTCTGATGGCTGAAACACATTTGTTTTTTTGCGATGCGCTGCACAGCGCATAAGGTTGACACTTATGATACCATGATGTGTTGTACCGACCGTACAGGCGAAAAAAGATTACTGTGTTTCTAGAAAGTTCAGTTCTTACAGTTACTGATGGATAAAAAGAAAACTTGCTCTTTCTTTTGAAAGAGCGAGTAAAACGTTTACTCAATTTTGGTGTCCAATGCATTTAAGGCCATATAAGACTACTGGCAATGTGTAAGTATTGGCGATTGTGTTACAAGTCAGGCCGGCCGAGATGAGCGCGTCGTCCACGGACCGCCCCTACTTAAGACCGCGTCCGACTCCGGAAGGACGCAGCCCCAAAATCCTAGACAGCTAGGCACATCACACCACGGTTCAATATGAAGACGAAGTTTACACTCGCTGGCGTTTAAACTCATCTGGGTGCCTTCTGTTCAACCTGCAGCACGACCCCCAGGAGCTTCTACCGGAACCTGATTCTGCCCCGATGGACCCAGATATTGAGATGACTAACTCGTCAGCTGATGAAGACATGGACTTCAATTAGATAGCTGTTATTTCTATGTGCTTGACCTCTAAAGGGTCTTAAAAAATACTAGTTTCTAGATATAAAGAATTTCCTTTCTTCACACAATAATAAAAGGGTTTGTTTAAACCCTCCTTTGTTTCAGTGGGTCATTTCTCAAATTAGTTAAACAACCCGTGACAGATTGCCTTCATATGCGTTGGAAGAGAAAGCTGTACCAGCGCCTCTGGTGAAGGATGGCCCATATTGGTGCACATTCTTCTACAGCAGATATTGTGAAATATGCTGATGAGAGTTACTTAACTTGCACATCCAAGGATTTTTTTTCCCCTCGTGTCCCCAAAACATTCCACACACATCTGAGTAAAGAGAACAAAATAGAAATGGATTTCTCATTTCTTTGTCTTGTTGTACTCAATATTTAATGTACTGGTGCGAATGTTAACACAAGAAAAAGCACACCATAAACAGTGACCCGGAAAAATCCATTGATGACATAGTGGGCTCACTTTGAGGTACACTAACACCAGATATTTATATGAGCAGTTAACAGGATGTAAGCAGTATTGTGCTTTTAATCCTGTTGTTCTTCACAGATTTTTTTATTTTTAATCACGTTTCCTGTTCATGCAATTGTGGAGCACGTCCACCGAGGGACACTGATGGGTTCTAATTAAGAGCGGGCTCTGCGTGTGTCTGACCCTGGCTGTGGGAGGCTCAACGTGGTGTGTGCCTGCCACACACGCACTAACACAGCTAAACATAGAGATAGCTTGAAAGGCTACGCTGAATATATTAATGTGATGCTGCCTACCGGCAGACCTCAGTATTATTTTTAACTATAATGAATCCAGGGGTTGGGTAGCAAGCGACTACATGTATTACAGTTAATGGGGGAAAATCCAAAATGTACGATAATTTCAGTTAGTTCCCCAAACACGCATCTCTCTCTCTGACACCCCAGAGTCATTAATAGCAGGCTAAGTATTGTATATTTTCCCAGTAGATGAGCTCTGCTTAGTCTCTTCAGTCATGATCGGGAGAGCAGAGCCGAACCCCGAGCACGGAAGAGCAAATAAAGTTTTTTAAATAAAGTTTTCCGCAACTTTATTTAAAATGGGAACGAGCGGCGCGACCGGAAATGGTAGGCGTTAGATCGGAATCGGATACAAACGCTATAAGTATCCGATCCAAATACGTCGCACTTGAACATGACCCATACTGAGACTATAATAGCTTATATTATAATTTAAACATATTAAGTGCATGCAAAGAATACCAAAATGTGTTAATAATGGTTAAGTACCCAACTTAATCGTAAAATACTATTAAATCGTTAAAAGGCTGGAAATTGCATCTAAGAAACACAACATCTTCTGGGGGGGGGGGATGTGTACGATACTTCCGGATTTCCTGTCTGGCAACACTGTCACCATGCCAACCGGACGCCACTCCTGATGAAGGTTGCAGAAAAAGCGACTGAAACTGTCGAGGTATTTAAAAACCTTATTCCTGTCATTTAAATGAATTCAGTTACTTATTAATACATGGTCTGACAGAATGAACGCCATCCATAAATAGTAACCATAGTTCAGGGATGCCAAAGACATTTTTTGGCCACAATGAAAATCCATGACATTATAACATGGGTTGGCTATAGACCAGTTCGGCACGTAGTTCCGCTTAAAGTTCTAGGCTGAACATCACTTATTTCCGGCGGTGTTTTCCCTCAAGTGTGCGGTGAATGACACACTCACACCAGAGATGCAGACTTGAGTCAAAAGACTCGACTCGCGAGTCACTCGAGTGACCAAAAACGGGACTCGAGACTCGACTCGGACTCACGCCCTAAAGACTCAGACTCGACAGGGGAATCTAGGTCAATGACTCTCGACCCTCTTTTTCGGCTTTAAAAAAATCCATTCTTTTCCGCTTCCTTTCCATCCAGGGGCGCCAAGTCATGCAGACAAATGTCAATCTCCATTAAACAATAGAAAAAAATGACTCGAGACTCGACCCCTAAAGACTCGGACTCGACTCGGACTCGACTCGGCCTTGTGAGTTCGGGACTCGTGTCATCAACTATTTTTCAACTGCTCTATTCGGTGGGAGCACACACCTACCGCGCTATTAAAAAAGGGTGGTCGTCACTTGCGCTGTGCTATTCCACAGCTAAAAGCTCTCATACTGATCTCAAATGCCCCACAAACACATGATTCAATAATCTGTGCAACCCGTTCCATTTACTCAAGTTGGATTTACCAGTGGAAGCAGCCATCCCATTGGTCCAGGAGAACATGTAACCACATTGGTGAGTAACTTCAAGTTGGATTTTGACTGTATGTCATCAATACTTATGTAAAATGCCAGCCCCACAAATGGGGCTGAGGTTTAACCCACTGCGCCACTCCCTGCAAACATGGAAGCCCTACTTGCAAAAGTAAACCACCGTTTGAGGCTACACTGTACTACAAGAACCAAATGAAAAGTGGACAAAGAGTCTTCTATTCCTTGACGTGACCATTAATCGAACGGGGGGGGGGAGAAAAATTAACGTTTTAGCAGAATTAATTAATTTCCCTAGCATGTCGCAGCGTTCCTTGTGTGCAATGTGTATCAATTAACCGGGCAATTACTTTGTAGGGTGTCCACATAACAACACACGTGATGGGGAGGGAGGGAGAGAGAAAGAGCGTACGTACGTGAACAGAGAAATGACAAACGGGCTTCATCTGCCACACTTTAAAAGACGAGACCGAAAAAGGTAATGGATCATTGGGCACAGAGACTGATTCAGAGATACAGGGGAGACATTGACGGAGAGAGGGAGAGAGCAAAGAATGAGAGAGAGAGAGAGAGCCAGGGAGGGAGTCAAAGTGCGCGGTGTCATTAGTGGATTGCGTGTGGTCGCGCGGGGTGTGCACCTCGGTCACAGAGAACCCCTGATCATGATGAATGCGGTGACACACGGGGGCCACGCGACCGATGGCGCAGCAAATAAGCTGGAAGGAAGTCGCACAAAGATCCTTAATTGTCTTAAGTCTTCTCCTCGGCGCTGGCCGGCCAGACACTGCCACGAGTCCACTCGCGTGTGCATGCAGGCACGTGCGCATTCTTTCATTTGCCTAATGGTTTGAGTCAAAGCATCGTACGGACGTACGGCATCGTCACTCTAACTGTGTGTTCAAACCAAACGCGAATTGGGCTTCCAGAGCGAATAAATTACATGTAAACGGTTAGGAGCCAAGCCCGTCTTGGGCGTCAGGCGCTATGACTTTGCCTATGCCGCGCATGCCGCATCATGTCATGTGACTTGAGCGAAGCACAGCGAACAGCAGATACGAGTTGCTGCTGACTGGGCTGGGGAAATTTCACCGAGAGACTATACGGTGGTGTTCGGGAATGGGAGAGGCTTGTAGACGGAGGAAGCAGCGAGGGGTCCATGCCTCCTTTTCGCCCTCCACGGTCCCCCCGGACGGGACCCCTCACTGGGGAATGGAAGCGGATGCAAGCTCATTACTTTCACAGGGTTACTTTCCCCCCCCAAGTACAGACAACTTGTTGTCTCAAACGGACGACCAATTCAAGGGTGTGGAAATTTTCAACACTTGAAACTGAAAGTCGCTTTATTTGTTTGATCGTGAGGAATGCGCCATCCAAAAAAGTGTTATTTATTTATTTTTTTCCCTAGGGCTGGACAAGATAAATATATTCAAGGCTGCTTGCAGAGGAACGGCAACAGAGATGGATTGCATTTGATGTGGTGATGAAACAGATAGTTCACCTTTGGTCCATTGTAGTGAGCATATGGGAGACCGGGGATGGTGGTAACAGTTTTTGTTTGAGCAAGTGTAACTCTGTGGTTGTTGGAGATAGAGATCTTGAATATATCATATTTGTCTGCTGTAAATGAGCAACATTTGGACTTCTACCACACCATCACAGACTGTGTAAATTACTGTTAAACACAATGTGGTATGTTGTCACAACCACGCCCCGCTTTCCCTACTATAAAGTGGTCCAAAATTAATTCTGGGCAGTCTTCTCACATGGCAACCCCATGCCGGTATGCGTACTGCCCTCGCCAAACACCTCAATCCATATCGAATTGTACCATACTATTCTGAGTGAGTGATTTATGTGTATCTAAGTATATGTAAATGTAAAAAATGTAAATGTACTTTATTTGGTCACACATACATACATGTACAGTGAAATTCATCCTCGCATTTAACCCATCCCTGAGGAGTGGTGGGCAGCCGCGTGCGCAGCGCCACACGGGGGCCAACTCCAGATTCTGAGCCAGCGCCTTGGCCAGGGGCACCGACTGGAGCAGGTTAACTAGTTTTTGATGGTGGGGGAAAACGGAGTGCCCAGAGGAAACCCACGCAGACACGGGGAGAACAAGTAAACTCCACACAGAAAGGACCTGTCCGGGCTGGGATTCGAACACAGGACCTTCTAGCTGTGAGGCAGCGATGCTAACCACTGCGTCTTTCAGATCAGGCTAACAATGACACCATACAAGCTCAGGCCATAAGAGAGACAGGGGAGGAGGCGTGGGGGGAGCTAAAGAGGCAGCAAGTCATTTCCCTCAAGCGTTTCAGCACAAATGTCCAAAGTTTTTCTAAATACTTCCCGCCATACCGCGGTACCTTCCCGGGCCCTCATTTCGGATGCTGTGAGCACAGCGCCGATGCCTGATTTGCAATACCTCCGGGGGGCGGAGCAGGAGGGCGGAGCGGGTACTGGAGCGAGGGGGTGGGGGTGGGGCAAATGGCAAGTTGATGGACGACAGCCAGTGGAGGGATCCACACGTTCACGTCTCCTTTCATTGGCAAGAAGTAGAGAGAGAAAAAAAATCAATGTGTGACTCAGCTGGTGACTACAGACCCACACATTCTAAAGGGGATGTGGGTGCTTCTCGCTATCCTGCATTTATTCCGACCTCTAACTTCAACTAGTCTAACTTGTAGAGGAATAAGTTGGCATGTGATCCACAAAACACAGCTAATGTGTGTTAAAATACACTCTCAGTCAGTATAGCTATTGAAGTACACACTTTGCATGAAAACATCAGGCCACATTACCACTGCATGAGTCGAGACTGAGTTGTGCTCCAATATACAGTTGAATAACACTTATTGAATTAGGCCTATGCAGGCATCCTGACTGCTATAACACACTGAAAACCTTGATTTGGGATGTGAAAAATGGTCTTTGGGGTGAAAATGTTTAAGAACCTGTGTCTTAAAATATTTATTTTGTATGAGATCAAGTCTTTCAGAGCCGCAGACTTCCACAGGCGTCTTAGAGAGAACACTTCCTGTTATAAATCACATGATCCTAGAAAGTAGAGATCCTCTTTACATGATATGTTGTTGGGTTCAGATGTCATTTGTGGATAATAATTGGTGGACATTCAAACTCAGTGGACCCATACCACATTCAAAATCAGTGGACATTTTTTGTGTTAAAATCACGGGGGTCCGCGTTGGCTGAGTGGTTATGGACACTGCACCTAACGCGACCCCATTCATGTTAGTGGCGCTGTGTCTACCGCAGCGTCCGCAGAGTCGCGAGTTCGGCCACGCTCGTCGACTTGTCTGCAATGTCTACCCGCCGATCTCTTCAACCCAGTTTCCGACTAATCCTATCCAATAAAGATGGAAAAATGGCGCTGACGCCCGAAAAAAAAAAAAAAATCACAGCACACTGGGGGTGCGGTGACAGAGTGGTTATAGAGCTCCCGATTCTCCATCCCAGTTTCCGATTTAATCCTATCACTATCTCTCTCAAAGATCACAGCACATGATATTGCTTCCCCTCACGGTCATATACTGCGGGCTCGCTCATCCCCCCCATTCACACTAACACTGCCAATAAAAAAAAAAGATACTTTGGAGTTTGCACTGAAAAGATAACGCTGCTGAAAGAGCAAAAGTACCTTGTTAATGAATACCGGGAAGTTTTAAATGGTGGGCATGCAGTCCCGGATCTCCGCAATCGCACATTCATCATGTTCGCTGGCTACCGTGTAGCCATGTGCGTGTGCCGTAGTTGTCACAGTAGAGGCACACTTTTATATTTCCCACAAGTATTGGAAAGTTGCTGCTCAAATGTCTCCCGTAAAAAAACAAGACGGCACCGTTCTGGGTCGACACATTTTCACGGTGTGAAAAATATGCTGAGATATGTACAGCGAGGACGTGATATATATAAATAATGCACTGCTGTGGTCTTGTTGTCATTGTTGTCCGGTTTATTGGCCATTTCCCCCGGCACTCACTTTGTCACTGTCTGTCAAGCTCTGCCGTACTTGTCTGCAGTTATTTTCATGCTACACACACACACACACACACACGCACAAATACCCCAAAATATCTTTCCTTTACTTCCTCTGACTTTCTGTTCAACCTTTTTGGAAAAGCAAACACACTGAACTGACATACAGCTTGTACATTGACAAGACTTTTATTGTCATGGATTGTGTCCGAAATCGCTCCCTATCCCCTACTCCCTACCCCCTATATAGTGCACTCACTTATAGTGCACTCAACAGCAACGGCCAAGATTTCGGACACTAGAGTTGGCGCCATCAAAATTATTATAAAATATAATAATTAAAAATATAATTATAAAATTCAACAATCGTCAGAAAAAGTCAAAAGTACATTTCTAACTATTTGCCGTGGTCGGTGGTCACTATTTACTCCCGCCGCACCATTTTTTTTTTAGTTTACATACTTTTTAAATCGTCTCGCAATGCATTATGGGTTATATTGCTTCGTCTAGGGTACAGCCGATGCTCACTCCTTTTGCGGTGCATTGTGGGATACATTCAGTGCACTATATAGGGTACATGGAGAATTCGGACACCCCTACAAAATGGCGTGCGCTCCATATAGTGTATTATATGGGGGATAGGGAGCGATTTCGGACACAGCCACGGTCAAATCATCTGTTACCAGCATGGCTGCTAAGCTATACTAACACAGAAAAAAAAACATGACAAACTTAATGCTTTCAGACAAAAACTTTTTCTGGGGGTGAAAACTAAAAGTTAAAACCCTGCTCGAAAAAAAAACAACAACTAACTAAACTAAAAAAAGAAAACTTTGGCTATTAATAGAGCAAGGTCTTTGCTGCTCAGGCTCACATATTTCGGCACAATACGTCAATGTTCATTAAAATGAAAAAAATAAAAACTTCACTGGAGGCTGTTTAAAATAATAATAATAATAATAATTTCAAAATGAGAAAATAAAACATAAAATGACCAGTTTTACACAATTGGAAAAATGTATGGCTGCGTGCCTGAAATAATGCTGAAATGCGTGCCCCTCGTCGGCCCTAATAGCCATTGTCCACAGTCTGCAGCAGTTGTGGCACAAAGGGTTGTGGTTCGCCTCAGCAGCCATACAACGAATTATAAATCCTAAAGTAATGAAAATAAAACAATTCATTTTATTTTTTTTAATGTTTTTTTTCTTTTCAGCCCATTCTGGCTGTTTTTTTCCAAGCTTTATTCAAACCACCGACTCACCGCGCCATTAAGGCATATGCGTGCTTTCCAGCGCTCTGCCTCTACTGGGCAGCACTAAAACAATTTAATTTTAAAAATATTTGTAATAATAATACAGCTATGTTGCACAACATATAAAATATCTGAAAATATGTCCAGCATAACTTTAGTTCAAGAGTGTGTGTGTGTGTGAGTGTGTGTGTGTGTCTGTGTGTGTGTGTCTGTGTGTGTGTGTTGAACTCTGTGGTTCTGCAAATGCACGGCAGATGTGGACGGTTCTCCAGATACCAATTAACAGAGTGAAAACTATCTGGTCAGCTCACTGCCTGCTGAGTGTGTGTCAATATGGTGGGGGGGGTCGGGCATGTTTTCGGCCACCTACGGGTCCATTGAGTTGATGATTAGAATAACAAGCACATTGTCCGCAATCGCTACCTACTCACATTAGTGCACTACATTGTGGATGCTTCGTTTTTTTATAGCGAACATGAATGTTCCCTATATAGTGCACTCAAAATGTACCGTAACGGATGGTCACTACTTTATACCGAATATCTTCTTCTTCTCCATTATCCTGCTTTGTCCCAGTCACTTGGGGTCAGCAGCTTGGGTCAGTCTCCTCCACTTGTCTCTATCCAGGGCATCTGCTGGTTCCACTCCCTTCTGTGTCACGTCTTTATACATTCCTCCCAGGTCTCTGGTGGTCTTCCCCTTGGTCCTCTTTGCTTTACTTCTATTGCTTGCACTCTTTTGCATATGTGGTCTTCCTCTCTTCTTTGTACGTGTCCGTACCATCGTAGTCTTTGCTCCTGTAACTTTTCTTTACCGAATATATTTTTTAAAAATCGGAAAAAATGTGTTATGAATTACCTTTGACTTTGAATTACATTTAGTTGAATTCATGTTTGATCAGAAATGTGATATTGTTAATATTGCAAAAAGTGCACTGACAACATTATTGTAGATTAATTTTTTTTTTTTTTTTTTTAAACAACACTGGTGGGCATGATTTTTTTGGTGGCGTTTTCCTTTAAGGTTTAATAAATGGCTGATAGACACATATCAGGTGTGATTGAGCTTGTTATATAACTTATAAAATGGTATAATTTATTGTAGAAGTTATAAAGGTCTACAGGAATGTTGATATAAAGTGTTACCGAAGTATGTTCATTTCAACCAATCACAAGTGTTTAGAGGGGGATCATCGTCTATGGATCATTCACTGCCAGTCAAGATGGATTGTGTGGAGGCTGACTGATGTCTCACCTTACTGCAGACATCCTGTGTATTCTCTGTGTGACCAAATGATGTCATTTGCATCTCTTTCAACTATCCCTATAAGAACAGCGGCTAGGCCCAAGTGTAAGGACAGTCTGTTGACGGGGAATCCCTGCATGACTGTCCTCTCTTCAAACTTGATCTTTTAAGAGAGCCATATTCCTGTAAACCTCTGTGAACCAAGTGTAACTTGCCATGCTGAAATTAAACCCTGTTAATTGTCAAAGTCATCTGAGTGAGCTGTGTGTTCTGAACCTTTTAAGAAATATTGCATTTAGCAGGATGTTAATATTTTTCCCACCACAATTGTTTCGGTGTCTATCACATGCCGGCCAAAATGAGAGAAATTCTAGCCCATTCAAAGTTGTGAACGTGCACTGTCATTATCCGTGTTTCCGGGATTAACGTTTTTGCATGTGCCGCCGCGGCATATCCTTCCCGTTAACGTGATAACTTTTGAATGGATGGATTTGTCCCATATTCAGCGTGTTAATGCTCCAGGGTAGGTTCATGAACTGATTTGGATTTTGAAGGGCGACATTTTCAAGATGGCTGAATATGAATCCTGGTGGTAGTTATTGAACTACCATAAAACATGCAACATGAATGTATGAATGTAAGAAGGCATGTTAAGGTGCGTGCTTGGTGTACTGGATCTCTGTGTACTTGCTTACTGGCCTAGTCTTAGCCAAGTTCACAAATAACAATTGCCAACTGGGCTTTAAGCCCCAGAAGAGTGTTGTTTGAACTCTCACAAACGCCAGAGCTACTGGCAGAATAATGCAAGCATGAATGGAAGCTCACGTTAACAATAATAATTCAGATCAACACCGGCCAGCTGATCTCATAACACGATGAAATTAACTTGTACGCGTATATAGTGACTCGAGACGTTTTGCTTACTCGTCGAGGGTGATAATGACTGATCAACCGGCCCATCTCCTCCAAACAGTGGAGCTCGGAGATGAGTCTACATTTTAGTTGAGTTGCAAATCGCAGTGGCTGAGCTGATAGAAGCTCACGTACAAAAAGATTGCTTTTAACATTAAGACCTGTCTGTCGGCAGGAACAACAACCGCTAGGTTCAAGAGGCAGAATGGTTAACTATTAGATGGTAAAATAGCATGGGAGTTAGCCGCTGGTCCAAGATAATGCCAGCAGGCTGAGTCAGTGAAAGCCTGCTGTATAAATAGAGGAAGCTACAGGTGCTAATCGTTAGCATTATAACTTCTTCGTAGCTTCCCTGCAGAGTTGGCGCCCAGTGCCTTAACAGGGCAGTATCACCCCCCCACTGCTAGCCTCTGGAAATGGCAGAAGCACACAACAGGATTCAAGATGGTCAAATTTTGGCTTGGTCCATAACTTTTGACCAGGTGGATGGATTTGCCCCCCATATATCTGGGGCTTCAGAGCAATCTCCTTCCAGCAATCTCCCCCGGCCCCCTACCTTTCCCCCCACAGGGACGGTTCATCTTTCCCAATCCCCTTCCCCTCGCTAAAAGTCGATGTGTTTTTCTCCGTTAAAGGAGTTTTCACATTGACATCATTTTTATCTAAAAGTCAATGTCTTTTTCTCCGTTAAAGGAGTTTTCACATTGACATCATTTTAATCTAAAAGTCAATGTCTTTTTCTCCGTTAAAGGAGTTTTCACATTGACATCATTTTAATCTAAAAGTCAATGTCTTTTCCTCCGTTAAAGGAGTTTTCACATTGACAACCTTTAATCTGATTTTATTACCTAAATATACGTCTATTATCCATAGGGACCGGCTCATCTAGCCAAGATTGAGACTGATTGAAAATCTCAATCTTCTCTTTCCTCCAGTCCTCTGTTAAAGGAGTACTGTTAATCAACCAAAATTAACTAACATCAACAACAACAAAAAAAAAAATTCCAAAGCAGTAGTTATTTCTTCAACTAGGCCGAGATTGAGAATTTAAATTCTCCTCTTCTCTCCAGTCCTCCGTTAAAGGAGTTCTGTCAAAACAAATCAACATTAACGATTTTCAACTAGGCCGAGATCAAGACTGACTGAAAGTCTTGATCTCCTTTTTCTTCTTTCTTCTCTCTTCTTTCCAGTCCTCCGTTAAAGGAGTTCTG
>OMKY01210874.1:0-16906 GCA_900302395.1 Bregmaceros cantori | reverse complement strand
TGGCAAATTCTCATCTGTACTACCTTGCCAGATGGTAAAAAAACAAGGCACTACAAAAACACTTTAAAACATGATTCACAACATTAACATACAGAGCTTAAATTTCAACATGATTCACAACATTAAAGTACAGAGCTTATCTTTTAACATGATTAACATTAAAGTACATAGCTTATCTTTTAACATGATTAACAACATTAAAGTACAGAGCTTATCTTTTAACATGATTAACAACATTAAAGTACAGAGCTTATCTTTTTTAACATGAATAACATTGAAGCACAGAGCTTAAATTTTAACATGATTAACAACATTAAAGTACAGAGCTTATCTTTTTTAACATGAATAACATTGAAGCACAGAGCTTAAATTTTAACATGATTAACAACATTAAAGTACAGAGCTTATCTTTCTTTTTTTAACTTGAGTTTATATTTAAACCATTGGTGGGCTGGCATATCTGGGTAAACTTAGCATGCTAGGCTAAGCTAGCAGAACTGTGGTCTCAAAAGGTTTCCTCACGACTTTGGAGACTCTGGTGCTCTTTCCAGACTAGCTCTCTGTCAAATCCGCCTTTCCTATCTTAAGTGTACTCAAGTACATCTCATGTATAGGTAGTTATTTATAATCTTATTTATAATCTTCATTATTGCAAATTTCAACAGAGTGTTTGTAACATCTTAACTCTATGTCCTCAAGTCAAACTTAGCTGTTCTGAATGTTGCAGGATGGAACTGGGTAACCTTTGAAGAAGGAAAGGTGTGAACTGTGAAGCCTACTGGTGCCGATGTGCAGGCTGGAGAAAGGCCCGTTTGTGAGATTGGCGGGCTAGCCGGAGTGCTAGCTGGAGTGCTAGCCGGTGTGCTAGCCGGTGTGCTAGCAGGTGTGCTAGCTGGTGTGCTCGATGCTGGGCTTGCTGAAGAAGTTTGGGTATCCGTGGAGTCAGCCACATTGTCCTCCATTACATCTTCAAGTTCTGCCTGCAGCCACACAAGAGTATTGCTTGCTGACCTGGAGTGAGACCTGAAGCACATCTAAACAATGTCGCCCAGATCTGCTCCAAGACTTCATAAAATCAGACTTTTGTGCTCCATTTAGTGCACCCTCGGTTGAGTGTCTCCCTGTCAATCTAGATCAGGAGTGTCAAACATGCACCCCGTGGGCCTGATTTTACTTGAGCGGGTTTATTTCAGCCCACAAGATGATTCATGAAAATATTTTTCAATAGAAGAATGAAATCTGTTATTTTATGCAATGATTTTACTGGGGAATAGATTTTCCTCAATGCAGCCACATAGCTAAAATGAGTTTGAACCCCCTGGTCCAAACAATATATATCAAAAATCAAAACTAAATTATTCTAGATAGCCACAGCCAAAGTTATGGGTCTACGTGTCCATGATAGGCCGCTCAGGCATTGCAAGAAGTCTTTCAAGTTCTATGTTACCGTGAAGGGATGGGGCGCATAGCTGGCTTAAATAGTTTAACAATTTATGCAATTCTAGAGCAAGACATCCTCGAAACGTGCTAGAAGCAACAATAACTCCCACGTCTATTCTTGACCCATGATACCAGTAGCATTTCTGTCGTCATAGACTGTCCCTGTGTTGTCACATTGTGACCCTCAGTCACTACCACGGACTGTGATGTCATAAAGGATCTGCAGAGACACAGGATGGTGCACGAGACCACGGCGGTGGCCCACATTTTGGACAACATAGCCTCTGTCACTCACACTTTTTTGGTGTTTTGTGTGAGTGGGTGTAAAATGGGGATGGTAGAAAATGTCCAAAAGTTGGGAGGGGGGTTCTTTCAAGGCTTTCCATTCATACTATTTCCACAACTTAATATTATGACTCTGCCACTTCCTGTACCCTAGTTATGGGAGACAACCCACCATAAGATCTGCATCATCTTCTAAATTCAGGTCGCCGTCATCTTCTTCATCCAAGTCTTTCATGCAGTCACTGGCCATTTTAGCAATATCCTCCATTGGCAGAGGGGCTGTGAGAAGAAATGTAAAACATATTTTTAAAAATACTTCATGAACACAACATACTCTACTGAGGTCGTGTACCACTTGTCAGCGTTGACCGAGTGGAGCAGTTGGAATAAACGTAATATCTAGCCTTTTGAGTGACATATCATATTTCACCATTTGCTCTTATAGCATAATGTACATCAACAGCGGACAAACTTGTTCAGAGTTCCGGTGTTGTTCTGTTTAGGGTTGGTAGGTGGAGTAGTGGGATGTAGTGGGAGTGTGAGGGGTTGATACAGTCATTTAGGGTCTATAGCGGGAGAGATGAAGGACAGAAAGTAACTAGTACGGCTGCATATCAGCCTCAGATCAGGCTAGGGTATGAATGAATGAATGTTTATTTGAACATGTCAAACAAATTAGAGACAATTGAGGAGCTAATTCAATGCAAAAGAATAAGAAAAATACACAAATCAATACACAAGGCAAATCAACCCAGTAAGGCTGTGGGTCAAAATCAAAAAAGTATAACTCAAAAGTCTAATTAACTCAAAAGTCTGGACATGTTCAAAAGGAGTAGGAAGAAGTCAAGACTTATTTTACCTACCCCTTCATAGGCACTGCACATTCACACATCATACTGTTAATTACTTTGTAGATTTTATATACATCACGTTTTTGCTATACCCATTAGCAAATAAACAGAATATACATTAACAAATAAAGAATTATAAAGAATATTTTGTATATATACATACCTATTATATACACATATATTCATACACTAGGTTTACATCATTATGGTTGATTGTACAATCATACACCTCAATCATGAGCCCGGTTCTTACTCCATGTACCTCCTACCTTTTTTTAAAACATGTGAATGTTTGGGCTCCGCTTAATATCTACTTCAATGCTGTTCAATATTTTTACTCCACATACTGAAATGCAGAACGATTTCATTGTTGTTCGTGCACACATAGTTTTGAAGTACAACTGTCCCCTTAGGCCGCACCCTCTCTCCCTAATAGCCAGAGATGTGACCAAGTCCCTCTTTCAAGTCTCAAGTCTCAAGTCTCTCTTGGGCAAGTCAAGTCAAGTCCCAAGTCAACTCCAGGTCAAGTCATCGTTAACATGCTGTCAATTTAGGTCCAGAATATGATTTTAGTGAAGTAGCAAAAAAATCAAACGATGCCATTATAAATGCAAAACTATTACTTGCTTTTGACTTTATTGAAATCAGATTCTGGGGCTAAAATGACAGCATGTTAATGATGACTTGACTTGGAGTTGACTTGGGACTTGACCTGCCCAAGAAGGACTTGAGACTTGAAAGAGGGACTTAGTCACATCTCTGCTATATAGTGACCTTAATCTTCCACAAGGCACCCAATGTGTCTTTGAAGTAATAATAAGGCAATAGTGTGCCGCAGTTGCTCAGTCTGTTGAAGCGAAGCACTAAAAAGCACATCTACGCTGAGAGTCGTGAGTTCACCTCCCCTCATGAACAGCTTTGCCGCACGTCTCCTCCGGTTACACGCCTCCATTTCGACATTCCTCCGTTCCGATGTTTCTTCTCTCCGACAGCTTTATTTAGAAGTTCCGCGGTTATGACATGGGAAATTTGCTGCCCCGACACAGAAGCACGGCTGTTCCGACATGAACCCCAACCCTAACCTTAACCAGTGGGGAGTGGAGAGAGTTCGGTGACTTACCGGTGGGCTGCTGCTGCGGCGGCGGAGGAGGAGTGGAGAGAGGCCGACACTGTGCTGCTACTGATGCGGCGGGCAACGGCGGTCGTTCGTTTGGTCGTCTAATCGAAATGCCGGTGCTGACATCCAGTGGGAAGGAACGTTGCAGTTCCGATGCATTGCGGTAGATGATCGGAGTGAACACACCCCCGAAATGGGGGGTGCCGCCCGTCTCCTACCCCTTCTTCACCCTGTTCCAGCTAATCCTGAATGGACGGGTTTATGCGCGAAACACTGGGCGGAGTAATATTGTCCCGCCCTTCTGTTCATTTCCGGTGCCTGAATGTTGTCTATGTAAAGTCTGGTCGTGGACCGAGGTACGAGGACACAAAACACACAAAACGCATGCCAGTTCAAAATCCGACCCCTAGATGTCGGACTGTGACCAGTTACACATCCCCCCGACTTGAAGTTACTCAGAGAGTGGTCACATGTTCTTCTGGACCAATAGGCTGGCTCCTTCTACTAGAAATCCCAAAAAGAATGAGATAATTGAACGGGTTGCACTGATTAACCAGAAATACCCCCTGAACCGTCTATTGTCTATTGTTGAAAATCTTCCAAAAAAGTACATTCTAAAAAATAACAGTAACAGAATGTAATCCCTTACTTTTACTTTTAAATCGGGGCACTGGGTGGGATTATTTTACTGTATTGCAGTTTATAATTAGTAAAAAAAGACATCACAGAAAGGTCGGCGAGGGGAGGAGAACTCGCGACGCTGCCCGTACCTGAGAACTAAGTCACAGGCACCATGCGTGCGCTGGATACGGGCATCTTACCGACCACGCCATAGAGCCAACACAGGGATTGCTTTAAAGTAACTTGGTGTTTGGTAATGGAAGGCCAGGCGTTGTGGGAGCAGACTGTGGATTATTCATGGCTAAGATAGGATTATTGAAGCGTTACAGTTACCATGGAGAGCTCTCTGTTATTGCTGTACACTTGTAGAGTGTGTGAGTGTTTTTGATGTGTTGCTCACAAACTAACCAGACTGGTGGCCTAGTGGTAGAGTGGTTATTCAGATTCATTTTAATTTTCCATATTACATATCAGAGATGTGACCAAGTCCCTCTTTCAAGTCTCAAGTCTCAAGTCCTTCTTGGGCAAGTCAAGTCAAGTCCCAAGTCAACTCCAAAACAAGTCATCATTAACATGCTGTCATTTTAGCTCCAGAATGAGATTTTTTTTGGCAAAAAAATGATGCTATTATAAAAGCAAAACTATTACTTTCTTTGACTTTACTAAAATCAGATTCTGGAGCTAAAATGACAGCATGTTAATGATGACTTGATTTGGAGTTGACTTGGGACTTGACTTCACTTGCCCAAGAAGGGCTTGAGACTTGAAAGAGGGACTTGGTCACATCTCTGTTACATATACATGACAGCTAGCCGGGCAGGCCAGAACCAACGAATCGCACGCGATTAGAATGATCATTGGGTCTGGTAAAACCAGGATTGAAAAACGTGTCAAAAAAGTGGGTAGAGAGCGCGCCCCTCGCCTATCTCTCTCAATAAAAAGAATGAAAAAAACGGCGTGTGGGCCCCGAAAAACAGGGTCAATCAAATCGTGTTATCCAATGGAGCAATAGGTGGGACAAGCGTCGTGGAGGCGTGACAACCAAACTCCGCCAACGTCTTACACCACCTTTACCGAACTCCGCCCACGTCTTGCGTCGTTGCGGGGACCGATTTACCTGTCCCGCTACGCAGAATATCAGAAGGCACACAAGTAATAGGATAGAAGGCACAGCTACAATCACTGCAAAAAAAAAACCTCAATAAACATATTTAAATTACTTTAAAATATTTACATATTTATGCATTCCTTAAAATGTTTGCCAACTGTTTGAAAGTTCAGTGCATAGAGTCTCGTTATTCCAAGGTGTCATGATGCCAGCTGTCCAGCAGGTGGCAAAACGTGTCTGGACTTTGTCTAGAGTCGTAGAATTAAAAAGAGGCCGGCTGGATTGAATGAACTAATATAAACTTGCACACAGTTCTTATTGGATGCATTGATTCACTTCCGCACACAACGTCGGATCGTATAGTGTGAGAGGATCAGTCATGAGCAGCAAACTTTTAACCCCTGCCATTCACTCGTATAGTGTGAGCAGCGTGACTGAAAAAAAGAAAAAACGCACAGTGTACGCCCAGCTTTACATGGTACATCTGTAGGCGTGCCCAAGCTAAGTCAATACTATTGCCTTTATGCTATAATAATTATATTTCAGTTTTTTCTATTTTTTATTTTTTCTATTCCTTACAGAATACATTCTTAGTAAGATTTATCGTTTATCATTGTTCCATTCCATCATTAATAATCATGACTTAAATCATGATTCAAATCATTGTGATTATGATTCCAGGGTCAGGGTTGTTTCTATAATCGTGCAGCCTTAGCATATTTGCTCAAGAAACCACGAATGAAAACCCTACTGCTATTAGCATTCCCCATGTATCATAGTGACTGCAGGCTGTGGTGCCATACGGTGGAAGAATTTCCCCAGTGCCTGCTGTGCTGGGGCAGGGTGGTGCATGTTAGGGGAATAATTAGACATGTCTTCTTTTATATTACATGCCAGGGCTATCCAACTGCCGGCCCGCAGGCCAAATCCAGCCCACCAATCAAGTTTTTCTGGCCCATGGAAGAATTCTGAGAAAGTGTTTTTTTTTTGTCAAACATGTTTATCAATCTGAGATTTGTTTGTTATTGTTACTGTTCTAGAATGCTAACAATGTCCAGAGTCAAATTCCCACTACTTTAGCGGTAGTTTCTCACGACGGGCAGTGCAATGACTGAGATAGCATCGCCATTTGGGCAGACTGTCCAAAAAGAGAATACGCCTTTATATACACAAAGTCCACAAGAAATCAAAGGCTAGCCAGGAGGAAAACAACTAACAATGTCCAAAGTCAAATTTCATTGCTGTGTGTATCCACGACCTGGCAATAAAGTGATTCTGCTTCTGAAGCATCCTGGGTAATGTTGCCGTCTCCGGCTGGCGATGACGTTAAACGTCCTCCGGTACAGAAGATGGAGATGACGCCCCCCCCCATCCCCACATGATGGCTAATCATCCAGTCTATTGAGAGAGAGATTGACGTGAATTGTCTGTGAAAGAAACCAATAATAATGACAAAGCCATGACTGGAGAGACTGTAGATTGTGTATTCAACAGACGTTCCCCATTCAACTCCTCTTGGAGATAGCCACAAATTATACATTCATATTATATGTCATTATTCTCATTCGCAAGAAATCTATAGGAGCTAATATGGGCAATTTAGAACCAGGTGCTGCTTTGCTTTACATTTTTCCTGTTAAATATTGACTTATTTTTTTTGTAAATGTCAGGCGTATCTGCTTTTCCAATGTCACAGTGTTTGATGACATTGAATCATTTCATTTTCTTACCAAAACGTCAAACATTCAATCGACAATGTATACTACAATCAGGGCTTTCAACCGATATTTATTCCCATTCGGTATGGTTTCCGGTTATGAGTTTCACCAATAAATTGACGTTCCCGAACCGGTTAGCACAAAAATTATTGTTCCTGGAACGGTTAATTTCGTTCCAGTCAGACTGTTTAATGCTATATATTATATGTCGGCGCGAACACCACAACGACTAGCTACTGAGACCCGCTGCTGCCTGCTGGTAACGCTCTACAGCCGAGGTCTCGTTACGTGTCGGGGCGAACCCACAACAAGACGCTGAAAGTCCTGAGATGATTCAGACTTCACTGCTGCATCATAGTTTTTTATGAATACTCTTGTTTTATTTTTGAAGTTATCCCAAAGTGCACTCCTTTGAGGAATGAAATAAAAACCGATATTAACCGATATTAAAACGATTATTTTTTTTAAGTGTTCCTGTTCCAGAAAATTAAAAAAAATGTTTCCGGTTTCAATTCTGTTCCCGGGTAAATACAAACAGTTTCTGTTCCTTGAACCGGTTCAAAGCCCTGTCTACAATAGACAAGTTCGGCGGGTAGTTCCAGTTAAATTTCTAGGCTGAACATGACTACCGGTGCCATTTATTTTGACGTGTCTTTGACTGTTTTTCAACATGTCTATTCAGTGGGAGCACACATCTACCGCGTTATTAATAGTTAGTAAATGACAGAGGTAACTTGCGGTGTGCTATTCCACACCCATGTGTTCTAGTGTGGATCTTCTCCATTATATACTCATTTTTGTAACTCGTGTTGGTGCACATTCTGCTACAAATGGAGATGAATGCTGTGACACCCCCCTCTCTTCCATCACAAACCATGTTGATGAAACTCCAGAGCGCAGCACACTTACGCCGGGTTTCCACCAACGAATGCGCAGCGCAAAAAAACAAATGTGTTGCAGCCATCGGTGCATGCCCCACCACAAAGCTTAGCCCACGCAACGCAGCCAAGGCACCCGCGCAGTGCGCACGAAATATATACATTTGATTTTCAACACAGTGCAGCGCTAGAGGGCGGGGTGACTTTTATTACGTGATTGACAGGCGTGCTGAGCAATTGAATTGGTGGACCGACAATGCGCTTGCAGAGCCGAGGTTATTCCCTTCACTTCATAGCAAACGTATGATAAATGGATTTTACAGCACCGACCACGGGCACACGTGTGTGTGTGTGTACGTGCGTGCATCCACGCAGGTCGCACTATATGCAGTCGGTGTCGGCCACCGCTGAAAGGATATAGCTGCTGTATAGTGTTGTGGCTGCGGAGAGCAATTTAATTTGTGTGTGTGTGTGCGTGTGTGTACGTGCGTCCGTGCGGGTCGCACTATATGCAGTTGGTGTCGGCCACCGCTGAAAGGATATAGCTGCTGTATAGTGTTGTGGCTGCAGAGAGCAAATTAATTTGTGTTTGCGTGTGTGTGTGTGTGTGTGTGTACGTGCGTGCATGCGTCCGCGCGGCTGCTGGTCGCTGTTGATCGGCAAGTGGCAGAGCTTTTTCTACATTTAAAATCACAGCCAGGTTCACCAGGTTATACACATAGATCTGACCAAGTTCTAGTTAACCTGCTCCGTTCGGTGCCCGCTAGCTCACAACCTGCAGTTGGCCCCCGGGCGCTGCGGCTGCCCACCGCTCCTCAGGAATGGTTTAAATATGGAGGAGGAATTTCATTGTACATGTATGTATATGAGACTAAATGAAGTATGTTACCTTTATATATTAACAAATAAAGGAGAGCACGGCACCTTGCAAAGTTTCAAACACAGGACGGCACCACACACGTCACGTTATTATTATTATTATTATTATTATTATTATTATTATTATTATTATTATTATTATTATTATTACACCGCCGACTTTCACTGCGTGTTCTCCTCCTCTTCCTCGTCCTCTCCCTCTCATATTACACACACACACACACACACACACACACACAAAACCGGCTAGAGAAAAGGGAAAGTGACGTATCTGCTGGTGCTCTGGGCAAAGCAACTATTGTGCCAAATGTGTCCCGCAGCCCTCAGCGCACTGCGCTCAGCGCACTGCGCTCAGCGCACTGCGCTCAGCGCGCTGCGTGCAAGCTGGTGGAAACAAAGCCGAATACGCAGGTGCGCAGGTACAATGGCGTGGCGCTGTTTGGCGTGGAGCTTTGCTTGGTGGAAACCCGGCGTAAGGCTAATTCTGAGCTTGTCTCATTTAGATCAACATTTTTATATCCTTTACTATTTTAGTGCAAGTACGATTAGCAGTGTATTTCAATTTTATTTTAAACTAGGAGCACTCAGAGAGTGCAAACCTGCGCCGTAGTGGTACAAAAAAATAGTACTGTTAGTGCTAGCAATATGTGTGGCAGCCCATTATCAATGCAAGTGCTCGTAGAGCAGCGCGATTGCGATTGACGCCACCGGCGAACGTGCCAACTACATTTCCCAGCGGCCCCTGTGACCCGGAAGTCTGGTCACGTGACCGCGGTAAGCGCCCAGTGATCTATCGGTAAGTTGGTGATTAAGTATGATTATGTCACTTATAGGCTAGAGAAATGCACCAAAATTATAATAATCAATTCTTTCTTTTGTCATTTCCATCAACTCTGCAAAATTTCATCCCGATCCGTGCTCAACTTTTTCAGTTATCCTGGCGACAGACCGACGCCACCAAAAACATACCCTGCTTCCGCGGCGCAGGTAATAATGTATATATTACTATTCAAAGCTCACACATCTTTTGTAGTGAGCGTTATTGTGGTTACTGAAATATGCGGCACCATGGTCACTGTCAGAGATGGCAAGTAACAAAGTACAAATACTCAAGTACTGTACTCAAGTAAAATTTTCAAGTATCTGTACTTTTAGAAGTACTTTTTCTGTGATTATTTTTTACTTGTACTTAGTAAATTTTTAACAAAAATATCTGTACTTCTACTCCTTACTTTTACCAAAACAGGCTCGTTACTTTTTCTTTTTTTGCGCTTTGACAGGGTAGAATAAGATGTATAATATGAGTCAGTAGGGGGCGCTGATGCACCGAGTACAGTCCCAGTTATTAAGTTAATAAGTGGTTTTAATTTAGTCCCGAGATATAAGCTAAATTAGACTAGGTTGTTAGTAATTTATTCAAACAATAACATTGACAAACTAACATTGAAAATACATAAAATTTTATTTTTTACTACTTTGTACTTTATACTTTCAAAAATACTTTTTGAGTATATTTCTCAGCCTTTTCAGTACTTTTGCCATCTCTGGTCCCTGTATAAATGCGATCTGGAGTCTGGATGAAGCTTGGCAATGGGCTGAGCCTGTTGCTGCTCTTTCACTGGAGCCCCAGTCCCTTCCAAAATATTTTAGTGGATCAAAATACTTTACTATGGATCTTGTCACTGACTTTACCAGCACCAAATCAGGACTTCAATATAAGGTTTCAAGCATCATGAACCACAACTAATCAATGGGCGTTATTCCCTCTATCCACAAGTCAGTAACACACTCTCCTTTTTTCATGAAACCCCCGAACCACAACTTAATCCTGGTTTAGGATGATGGAGGTTGACGTTGTCACATTGATCTCGCACCAACGCTTAGAAATGACTTTTATAAATTGTTTCATTTCTTGATGCTTTCTATGACTCAACGTTTAGGAGAAATTATTATTAAACGTAGAGGCTGGGTTAAAAAAAACACACGCATTTAAATTCAATCAATGCACATATTATTAATCCTGAATATTGCTTTACATGTCCATGGACTTATTCTAAAAATAAAAACAAGAAAAAAGATGATTCAAACTTTTGGCCATATTGTCAGTTTGTATTAAAATCACCTTTTGGAAGAATGTATATTTTAATATTATATAATGTAAATATTCTAATGGCGCAGTAAGTTCCCTGTATATTACCTGCATGGTTACAGGTTGAATAAAATAATTAATAATTCTAATTCAATAGATATCACATTGTCAAATGCAGATCAATAAAAGTCTACGTTGACATAAAGCGCTTTGAGGGATCAATGAAAGGTAGAAGAGGCAGAGGCATATAACGCAATCGATGGCACGACAAGATTTATGAATGTCAGGAACTACTGACCCTAGATGGAACAACACTGGAGTGATAATTGAACCGCTTCAAGGAACGAAAACCGGGAACTTATTGTATTTTCCAGGGAACAGAAACAAAACCAAAAACTTTATTACTTTTTATGTTCCGGAACAGGAACAGTTACTTAAAAATAATGGTAACTGGTTTTATTCCGTTCTCAAAAGGAGTGCACTTTGGGATAACTTGAAAAATAAAACAAGAGTATTTATAAACTCTACGATGCAGCAGTGAAGTATGAAGCGCCGCGGGAATTTCTGCAGCGTGTTGTTGTGGGTTCGCCCCCACATGCAACGAGACGTTGGCTGTAGTGCGCTACCATCGGACAGCAGCGTATCTCTGTAGCGACTCGTTGTGGGTTCGCCCCAACAGATATTATATAGCATTAAACAGCTGACCGGAACAAAATTAACTGTTCCAGAAACATTTTTTTTGTTATAACCGGTTCGGGAATGTCAATTTGTTGGGGGAACTCATAACCGGAAACGTTATAATTCCGTTTCTGTTCGGAACGAACAGAGTGGGAAAAAATATCGGTACAAAGCCGAGGTTGTAATCAACAATTCTGATTGTTGTGAATCTAAATCGAATCTATTCTCCAAATTGAGACACAGCCTTATGGGCAGTCCTAGACGTATTCCCTATCCTCATATTCTTTCTTAATGGCCTTTTTGATGCGGTCGATCTCATCCTCAGACGAATTCTCCTCCTCCAACCTCTTCACCTCTGCCTCCAGCCGCTTCACCTCCTCCGACACCTTCTCTGCCTCCTCCTCCACCTCCTTCTGCTCCCCCTCTCCACCCGGGGTGGTCGTGGACTGCAGCTCTTCGCGGATGCCGTTGAGTTCCACCAGACCATCGTGCAGCTGGTTGGCCACCTCGCGGATCTTGCCGGCAAACTCCGACTTGGCACCTTTTTTCAGCTCCTTCGAGTCCTTTGAGTGACATCACAGGAAAGTGGTTGTGGTCATGTGACTATGTACTATGCAAGAATACCCATAATTCAATATTTTTTTGTTTTTGTGAACAATTTTTTTATTTTTAATTTCACAGACCAATCACAGTTGCAAAGTCATTCACATTATAACCCTCAATCCCCCCCCCAGTGGTTTTTCAGTGTTCTGTCAGTGTTCCTATTTCAGCTCTTCCGTTATAGCAGCTGCAGCTCCTTTCCATAAATCCAGTGTAATTGCTGTCACTCTGTTAATCCGTGCCATAGAGAGTTCCAACATGACAGCATCCAGGAAGTATTCCAGCCATTTTCCTGGTGGCAGTTTGTGTGGCGGCAGCCAACGTTGTACAATCAGTTTTTTTGCCGCCGTTAATCCTGGCTCGCTGGATTAACGGCGGCAAAAAAACTGATTGTATCTTCCGTTGTTTGGTGTTCAAGTCCAAGTTCGAGTCATCATTAAGTAGAAGTTTCGGCTCCATGGGTACCGTAACGCTTAATATGTTAGTCAATAAAATGTAATGTTAAAAACAAACAAACAGGGGGCGCGGTGGGAGTGCTTATAGAGTAACCTGGCGAGCCAGAAGCAATGCATCGTCCACGCATCACACATCACTATACGTTTGCATTGCGTCTGGAAAAATCAGGCAAGCTGGTACAGATTTAATCGGCTAATCAGCGCAGATGTGGGGGGAGTTTGTACGGGCTACGCGAGACGTGGGCGAAGTTTGGTTGTCACGCCTCCACGCCACTTGTCCCACCTACTGCGCTGTGACTAGATAACACGATTTGATTCTGCAGTGTCTCCCCCCGTCTCTTCATCCCAGTTTACGATTTAATCCCATCACAATCTGACACTATGGGATGTGTCAGGGTTATGAACAATCAGCTCTTTGGAAGTCATTTGTCAGTGATTTGGATGAAATATTTTGGCGTGTGCACTCGCCTGTGAACCTAGTCTGTGTACTGGAACAGATGTCGGACTACTGACCCATCAAACATGTTACTTATGTTAATGTTATGTTAATTCCTGTACTTCACTACAAAAAAAAACAAAAAGGTGGCAGGTGATACCTTCTACCTTTGTTCTATTGATCACCCCCTTGGGGTAGACGGACCAATCGGCGACCAGTAAGCGTGGCCAAGTACAGACAGATTCTGGACTCACATCTCCACAGTAGACCACCACAGGATGCGGCGCTCTGGTGGACGAACTTGGTATTGCATGCGCCTTTTGTTGAAATGCCTTTTTCTCGGTTTTTTTCATCTTTCTCCTTTCTTGTTTTTTGACCAGGCCATTTGTGCCATGGCACCCGGGGTGGTTTTGCTGGATCACACACACTGTCTTGAAAACGAAAACCCAACCGTTTCAATGTATAAATGTCTTCATCTTTTTATTTTAAATAAAATGTGTTACAAAACGGTGGGGACCCAAGCACACGTGCGCACGTGGAAGGGGAGTACACACCCACACACACACACACAGGAGGATGCTCCAGTAAAAAAAAGCACATAAAACATGTTTCATTTGTCTTTTGATGCGCTGGAGCGCACAGTCAGCCGATTGCTCAGCTGCTGTCAATCACTGAACTCATGGAGCCGCCCTTCCCGCCGGGCGGTGCCTGCGGGAAAAATCAAAATAAATGATTTTCTGGCCGACACGGAGTCCGTCCGGCGTTCATTGATGTGGAGCTTACCACAACGGTGACAGTAACAGTTTTGTTTTTTACACGGAGATCGGACGGCGCTGCGGATGACGGACGGGGAAAAAAAAACAGCTGTGGAAACCTAGCGTGAGCGGGTGCTGAAACCTGGCCTGGCCGTTTTGACCTTCTGGAGAAGTTATAGTGCATGTGAACTGTGCCGTGCTGGCCCTAAGTAAGCCAGTGGAAAAGGGGCTTTAGTGTACGGTAGACTCACCTTGGCTACAAAGTAAATGTCCATGCCGACAAAGAGTCCGGTGAGCACGCCTGTCGCCATGCTGGCGATCTGCACCGCGCGGGCCGCGGTACTGCCCGCAACGTTGGCAATCTGTGAATAAATAGTTGTCATCAACTCAGTACAATGGTAAACTGTGGTAATACCTCTCAGGTGTAAATTAGCGTTGTTATTAGTATTATTGTGGATATGCACATAACTAATCAATACTGTGTTTAATTGAAATTCTATATTTGCCTGCATGGTGCGCAAATGTTAAAATGGATGAAAAATATAACAGCAATATCCATTGTTCATTCTCCAGACGGGTATAAGTAATTCTCAGCGATGGCAAAAGTACTCACATTTCTTACTAAGGGTAAAATGCATTTGTAAAAAGGTACTTGAGTAACCCTACAAAGTACTGATCCAAATGTCTACTCAAGTAGAGTAAAAAGTACAGGCTCAGAAACATACTCAAAAAGTATTGTTGAAAGTAAAAAGACAAGCTCTAAAATGTATTGAAAAGTATTTTTGAAAATATAAAGTACAAAGTAAAAATACATTTGTATATAAAATGCACTTTTTAAATGCTAGTTTTACCATGTTTGAGCATTTTAATAAATAGCTAAAAACGTAGCCTAAGTTACTTCACTTAAGGTTCATACATCCCACTGCTGAACATTGAAATTAACATTTGAAACACTCTCATATCATTCTCATAGGCCCAACTTAATGACACAAAGAACAGTAACTCTACCACCTACCATTGGTGCACAAAATTAACCAGCCTGTTTTGGGAAAAGTAAGGAATAAAAGTATGAATATTTCTGTGAAAAACTTGTACAAGTAAAAAGTCATCACAGAAAAAAAGGACTTCTAAAAGTACAGATACATGAAAAAAAAAACACTTAACACTTACTGTATTTGTATCTCGTTACTTTACCATTTCTGTTCATTCATTTAGATGAACTGCAACAGCATTTGTTAAATTGCAAAGTATTTTAATTTCAAACATTTTTCCGAGTGTACTGAATTGGCTTTGCTACTTCTTAGCAGTATAAAATGGCGTTGCTACTTCTTAGCAGTATACAATTGATTTGCTACTTCTTAGCAGTATAAAATGGCTTTGCTACTTCTTAGCAGTATACAATGGCTTTGCTACTTCTTAGCAGTATAAAATGGCGTTGCTACTTAGCAGTATACAATGGCTTAGCTACTTCGTAGCAGTATGAAATGGCACCTGCACAACACGCATGATCTCATTGGCGTTGATGAGAATGGCCTTGCCGGCCATGGCACCGTCCTCGTAGATGGCGGCGGAGAGAGCTGGGAAGTCTCGGTTGTATGCGTGTTTACGCATCTTGATCAGGTCGAAGCGCTGCAGATTCTCAATACCCTGTGGCACGGAGGCACAAGCATCTTGTTAGCAAGAAAGTGGACCTTTCAAACAATAACTTCTGGGGACGCACAGTGGCAGAATGGTTAGAGAGCTCGTCTCCCAGGCCACAGGCCTGAACAGCACCGCGGGTTTGCAGAGCCTGTCTGGTTTTTCTGCAATGTCTCCCCCTGACTCTTCATCCCAGTTTGATTTAATCCTGTCACTATCTCTCTCTCTCTCTCGATAAAGAATGAAAAACTGCACCGGCGTCAACATGCTCAGCACAAGCCAACTACATCTCCCCCTGCGACCCGGAAGTCTGGTCACGTGACCACGGTAAGCGCCCAGCAATCTATCGGTAAGTTAGTAATAGGTTACAGAAATTATTTTTTAACTTTTTTCAGTTATCCTGCTGACAGACAAACCAATACGACCGAAAAGATAACATGCTTGGCGCAGGTAACTAATAGTTAATAAACAGAGATGGCAAGTAACTAAGTACAAATACTTAAGTACTGTACTTAAGTCGAATTTACAAGTATCTGTACTTTTAGAAGTACTTTTTTCTCTGATGACTTTTTACTCCTACTCAGTAGATTTTTAACAAAAATATCAGTACTTTTACCCCTTACTTCTCCCAAAACAAGCTTGCTACTTTTTTTGCGCTTTTATGAAGAGTTGGGCCTATGAGCATGATTTGAGAATGTTTCAGATGTTAATTTCAATGTTCGGCAATGTGATATATGAACCTTAAGCGAAGTAAATTAGGCTATGTTTTTAGCTATTTATTCAAATATTCAAACACTGTAAAACTACCATTGAAAAAGTGCATTTTATATACAAATTTATTTTTTACTTTGTACTTTATAGTTACAAAAATGCTTTTGGGACATTTTAGAACCTGTACTTTTGACTTTCAAAAATACGTTTTGAGTATGTTTCAGAGTGTGTACTTTTTATTCTACTCGAGTACATATTTGGATCAGTACTTTGTAGTCTTACTCAAGTTGTTTTTGCACAAATGTATTTTACTCTCACTTAAGTAAGAAATTTGGGTACTTTTGCCGTCTCTGTTAATAAAAGGTCATTGAATCAATCTTTGTGACACAGTCGGTTAGGCTGCTCCATATATACTCTCGTGCCTGTGGTTGAGTTCACATTATACGTGTCGTCATGGGTTCGCTTCCCCCCACGGACATGTGCTGCAGGTTTGCCCCCCCCCCCACTCTCTCACCAGAGATGGCAAAAGTATCCAAATTTCTTACTTAAGTAAGAGTAAAATACATTTGTGAAAAAACAACTCGAGTAAGACAGATCGGAAGAGCACACGTCTGAACTCCAGTCACAGACAACAATCTCGTATGCCG
>OMKY01210872.1:0-13649 GCA_900302395.1 Bregmaceros cantori | reverse complement strand
CATATCACTAGAGGCACTTCACTACTCTCTGCTCTCTCTTTCTGCTCTCCCTCTCCCTGCTCTCTCTCTCTCTCCCCCTGCTCTTGCTCTCTCTCTCTCTCTCACCCTCCTCTTTCCCCGTCTCTCTCTCTCCCCCTCTCTCTCTCTCTCTACTCCTCTCTCTCTCTCTCTTTCTCTCTCTCCCACTCACTCTCTCTCTCCCTCTCTCTCTCTCTCTCTCTCTCTCTCTCTCTCTCCCTCCCTCCCCTCTCTCTCTGCTTCCCTCTCTCTCTCACTCACTCTCTCTTTCTCTCTGTTCCTCTCTCTCTCTGCCTTCCTTCTTCCCCCTCTTTCCCTCCCTCCCTCTCTCCGCCTCTCTTTCTTTCTCTCCCTCCCTCTGTCTCTATCTCTCACACACACTCTCCCCTCCTCTCTCTCTCACACACATCATTCAAATCTTGTGAGTGTGTGTATGTGTGGAGCAGGGTGGCATTGCAGATGATTTAAATACTAGATTTGCAGATTACAGAGAGAACATTATGCAACAGTTTCCTGGTATTTCACTTTCCTAATTCCTAGTATTTTAGAATCGATGACATTCATCAAGGGGGGAATTCAGCATTACCCGGCAGGCCCTTCTGGTCATTTAAAAGGAATTAGGAATTAAGATTTCACCTTTTCACGGCACCGCCTCTAGATTGCCTTGATGACGCAGTGATACCAATAATCGAGTATCTTTTCCAGTAGGTAGTCATCTAGTTTGTCCAACCAGCCAACCAATGCTACAAACTTATTGCTCCCCAGTGATGCTTCACACCATGGGGGTCCTAAGTTGTTGGGGTTGTAACTTGAGTATTAACTCAGTATGCACGCACTGTCTCTGGACACACTCGCTACTCTACGCTGCTCAGTGTATGATGTCAGATCTGTTAAATTTGCAGTGGAGTCACGGCTTTAGTATCTAGCTGCATTCGGTCTGGTAAAACCAGGCTCAGAAAACGTAAAAAAAAGAAATGTGTCAATCAAATGGTGTTATCCAGTCACAGCGCAGTAGGTGGGACAAGTGGCGTGGAGGCGTGACAACCAAAATCTGCCCACGTCTCGTGTTGCCCGTACAAACTCTGCTCACGTCCACGCTGAATGGTCGATTGATTTTGTACCAACGGAGACTCTGATTTTCCCAGAATCATTGCAAGCTTCTTGCGATGTGCGACGCACGGATGATGCGTTGGTTCTGGCTCGCCAGGCTTTAGACCGAAGGTTGTAACCCTTAACCTAACCCAAAACTAAC
Source organism: Bregmaceros cantori (assembly GCA_900302395.1). Taxonomy (NCBI): domain Eukaryota; kingdom Metazoa; phylum Chordata; class Actinopteri; order Gadiformes; family Bregmacerotidae; genus Bregmaceros; species Bregmaceros cantori. The sequence continues at coordinate 12,379 of OMKY01210872.1, read as the reverse complement.
TGCTAACCCTAACCATTTCCCCCAACCCTGGAGTTGTGTACCCGCCAGAGCGAATGCAAGGTAGATGGAGTGGGTTAGGTTAGGGTTAGGGTTACAACCACCGTTTTACAGACATGATCCCGTGAGGCCGCCTGTATGGCCGCGCTGAGCTGCACTCTCAACAAATCAAAGAGTCCCGCCGGCTAGCCCGCAAAGGCGAGACCGCAGTCCGCTGTTGGCCCGCCGGTGCTGAATACAAGCCATGATAGGTCCAAGTGGGTCTGCGAACTCGAATTCGGTGGGTGTTTAGAACGAGTGCAGCAAAAGGTTCCAATGCAGTCTGTCTCCTCCAACTCTCTCTATCTCTGCTTGCATGGGCGGAGGTGGTGGCGGGGGCAGTCGGCGAACAACACATTCAACAACTTCTTCTTCTGCAGTTTGAACGTAATAAATTCAATTGTTAATGGAATGGATAATTATCAATAATAATAATCAATTGTCAATTTTAGCTTTACACATGACTATTACAGATTGTTGGGAGATTTTCCAACCTTCTAAAATCGTTTATGTTTATTTATATGTCAACAAATCTTATTTTTGACAATTTCATACACGTTCAAAACTCACTTCACTTCCCACTCACTAGTTCCACTTTTTGCTTGGAAGCTGCTGAATATAATATAAATATATTGCTTAGTTACATATGAATTAAGGTAGTCAGTAAATTAAGTCCATGTTGCGTTTAAGAAGATTGATAATAATAATAATACAAATGATGATAATAATAATAATAATAATAATAATAATCATAAAGCTAGTCGGATTTCTGCAAGTTTAGGTGCAAAGACATTTTTTTAGCTCTGTCAAATGCTTGTATTGATCTTCAGTTTGATTTTCCAAGTGGCCTGTGAACTTCTAGAAATGTTGCTCAATTTTTTACACTTTTCAGTTTTATTCGGAATGGATAATGGAGATAGAAGACATGCGGCACAGTGTATAGATGCCATGTTCGAAGGCAAACTATGCCGCTTTTGGCAATTCAATCATTTAATTTGAGAGATGGTGCCGGCCTTTCAGCAATGTTTAAATCTTTATTGACAACACAAAGGAATAACATGATGAATCAATCGCTTAGATCATTGTTTTCTGTTTGTATATGTCATTGTGTTGTCATCACCAGCTTATGAAAATGTCATGTCCGTATAGTGAAACGTGACTTGATTTACAATCATGGGCATGGGCAAAGCGTGGGTACAATCAAAATGGCAGAACAACATAGCAACGCGTGCTCTTTCTCTGATAAACACCGCACCTCGCCAAAACGCTCCGGGCTTATGCCGCTCAACCAACCGATTGACAAGCCGCTGACGGGTGAATGATAGTTGGTGGAGTCCGATAGAGAGTATAGTTTATATGGCTATCAGCAATGACAGCTAGTTACAGTAACTAAGTTACTTTGATTTTTGGTACGACAAACAACGGTTCTTTATTCATGCTCATAATATATTGTGCAAATATCATTATAAAGCATTTATAACACATAGTATATATTTAAGTAATTATGAGCGAAGAATTAACATATGTTTGTAAATGTTTAACATATATTGTGTAACTAACGTTATAAAGCATAGCAGGATCATTGCAACGCTACAAATTTCTTGTCATGAATTTGGTCGGCCGTGAAATGGGTTACAAGGGAAAGGGTTAACCCCCGCAGGGTGAATCTCCTCGTTGGTTCAGATATGACATGCTAGTTATTAGCTCGATCATTTATGACCAACCCTCCAATAGTGTGTTGTCAGATCTCTACCCCTCCTCCATTTCTGTTGAAATGTGGTCAAACACGCTCCCTGTTTGACTTCCATACCTCTAGACCCGCATCAATGCAGGTCTATAGGTAGTTCTTATGTAAACATTATGTTATGCAATGCACCAAACAGCCGGCCGCTACTCAGCAACACAGCCACTGCTTCCAATGGAACATTGTGTCCATAACTGTGCATTCAGCGCGCCACAGTACACCACAGATTTGGGACAATCCAGTGTTGTTCTGTTTAGGGTTGGCAGGTTGAGTCCTGACCATTCGGTAGATGTTGGCACACCATTGTTGGCTTGTCTGCCTCTGCCTCCTTTACCTTACACTAATCCCTCAAGTCAGAGTGTATATATTATACATCGTCAGTAATGCAATGACCTTCATGCCAGAGGCTACGTACCAGTAGTTTTATCTCTCTCCTGTTACCTGTCCACGGGTTGTCACTGGTTGGCAGTCTGACAAATATTGTGCTATTGGTACGGCACATTCAGTTTTCATAGAATTATTATTATTATTATTATTATTATTATTATTATTATTATTATTATTAGTAGTAGTAGTAGTAGTAGTAGTAGTAGTAGTAGTAGTAGTAGTAGTAGTAGTAGTTTTAGTAGTAATAGTAGTAGTAGTAGTAGTAGTAGTAGTAGTAGTAGTATTAACAATCATAAGTATAATAATAATAATAACTATTATAATTAATAATGACAAATGACAATTATTATGAATATTTATATCATTAATTTATTAACATATTATTAATTTATTAACATATTTTTCAAAAATATGTTAATCAATGACTGTAGTCTCCAGTGATTTGTTTTCCCCGGGGCACTTGACTCGATGACACGCCTCCACACTTCTCGGTCCACCTGCATGGTTACAGGGAGATGCTCTCTCTCCATTCCCGGGTCCCTTTCGATGGTTTCTGGATCGGTGAGTCCTCTGTAACATACAAGACCATGAGGTTTCCGCAGCAGTGAAGGCTATATTATTTCCTCGGTGGCCCGGTGGCTGTGTCCGGCGAACGACGGCATCTTCATGGTGACCTTTAGCGACACGGGCAGGTTATTCCCATAAATGCGCTCTGGGGTGGCGTGTTTGGAACAATGAATGTTCTGAACCCGTCTAAGCATGTTGGTATATGCTCCATCCAAGTGCTTTTGCTAAGTGTCCACCTTTCACCATAGAATCTGATCAGAAACTGAGTGACAAAGAACTTTCTTCACTGGCTCAGCACTATATAAAGAAGAGGTCAGGGCAGGGTTTTGGCAAACATCCCTTGACCTGACCCTTCCTTCGTGTTGTCGCCTTTTCTTTAGAAAGCCTCTTCGCTGCTAAAAATAAATTCTTCATCCGGAAACCCGGCCATGGGAGTTACCAAATATAGAATTCTAGTTCTCGTTTAGTAATGAAGTTACTGCTAAAAGCTTGCTCAATGAATTCCCAGCTATCATGCTGATTTCCACACACAGTCACACACACACACGTGGACACTGAGCGAGAAAGCAGGCTTCTTTATTAAGTTTCAATGGAGAACTCTGTTCCTAAGAAATTCGTTTTGTGGTAGACCTTTTACTGGTCTGCTACCGTCCACATAAATTGAAATTCTTGGGATTTTTGTCTGTTGGAAGCAAGGTACAGTAAGAGACGTATGCAGAAAACACCTATAAGAATAACAGTGCATGAATGAAAGAAGAAAAAGAGACACCAGAAGCGTATCATTATACAGTCTAATTGCCTTACGGTGTGTTTCCACCCAAACTAGTTGATACTTATAACAGCGTCAGAAATCCCGAAAAAGCCATGTAAGCAGCAAGAAACTTTCATTGTATTTTATTCATATTTAAAATACACAGCGTGCTTTGTTGACATATTTAAAAAAAAAACAAATGAATGAATGAATGTCACTTAAAAAGTTAATGAGTAACTTGGGATTACTTTTTTACCAGTAACCTTGTCAACCCCCATAACACAACGCATGCAAATACGTCACGCGCACGCACAGACCAAACGACAGACAAATAAAACCAATGTGTGCAAAACAATAGCGGAGGCAAACAAACGGACAAATGAATATGTCCCTGAAGTCTATCTATTTCCACTCCTTGGTGGGCAAACAAGCACTCGGTCTGCGCGGCAGGATAGCTTTATCATGGTGATAGGCCACAGTGGGACGCGGGAAAGTGTGGGAAGTGACGGTCAGTGGGGGCAAGCAACTCCAGGTGTGAGAATGGTGCCAGTACTGATTGCGTCTGAGCAGAGGCGATTGTAGGTCTGTTTGGGCCCCAAGTGGAAATTTAGTGGTGGCCCCACCGCCGCAACAGAAATTGGACAATGGATGTTGTTAAGGCCCATTCATACCCTACGTGTGGCCGTTTACCTACGTAATCCATCCGTACGTTCCACGCGTTGCCACCTTCATACCTCCGAGTAGAATTTTCAAGTATCTGTTCTTTTAGGAGTACTTTTTTCTGTGACTACTTTCTACTTTTTTACAGAAATATCAGTACTTCTACTCCTTACTTTTCCCAAAATTAAGTGAATGAGACAGTAAGGGCCGGTACACGTTAATGCATTGATTACAGTAGCAGTTAATGTTGTTTTCATTTTGTCTCTGGATGTGCCCCTCAAAAAAAACACCTGTGAAGTGTTAAGGCAAATTTAGGTTTTGTACTTCTCAGCCTGTACTTTTAATTTACTTGAGTAGTTATTTGGATCAGAACTTGTACTTGATCAGTACTCTGCTTTTATGTTACCACGTGCAACAACAGCTATTTATACTCAATAGTGATCCAGATTTTCCAGTAGTATTGCTCTGCTTCGTTCGCACGTAATCATAAGGTCCCCAGATCCGTGTCAATTTACGTACGTAATCGACGCAGAGAACGTGTGAAACGCTGCACATGTATCCTTATCCATAGTTTACATGAGGTATGAATGGGCCTTTAGGCTGCCATCGCCTGTCGATTTATAGCATATTACCATGGATGAATCAATAATAGAAGACTTTTAAACGAACAATGTTATGCAAATATCACTCTCTGCCTGTTCCACCATAATGTCTGCCGCTGCCAAGCCGTGATGTCACTGTGCAATAGCCCTATTAAAGGTACAGCCCAGCTCTAAAGGATTTATGTTAATTAAATTCTTACTTTCCTCATGAACACATGTGTGTGGCCGTGCATGTAATATTAAGAGTTTCATTCGCCATGCGTTACACGATATCATGTATGGTACGGTCAGAAATGGGCCATAATCATTCTTTCCAGATATGAAGTCATCATCAGCTACCTTTGTGTACATGCCTTGTGAGTGTGACTCAAGTACATTGGGTCTGTAGGCCATCTGTATTTTGATACAAGCATCTTGTTGACAAACAGTAGACTCAGTGTAAATAACATTACACTGAATCTGTGGCACATTCTGAAACTGCCATGGAGTTGCCGAGCATTCTCATTACATTCTTACATCTGAAACAACCAAACAGGAAACGGTATCTGAACAGATACAAGTTTTCATTTGTTCCGTTTTCTGTCAAACTGCAAAATCCTTGGGCTGTTGATTTTGGTTTTAGTCTTAATTTTACATGTGGTGTAGTGGAATGCTTGCACTGTTGCCACTGCGGTGTTTGTGATCACTTTTTTGTTTTTTGTTTATTCTTTTTGTCATATGTGTAATGTAGCGGCCTGTACCTGTCGAGGACATATTTCCCTTGGGACCGAATAATGACATCTTGAATCCCGAAATGCAACCTTATCGCCAAGCCTCCTCCCCAAGACTATATCGATCTCAGGACTTACTGACACCAGTGTAACTCTTTAGAGGAGTAACCAATGGGAATTGCTGCCAAGTTAAGAGAAGCATCCGACTTTTACCCGAATGTTAATGTATTATTTTCTTTTTGGAGGGTGGGGGGATGGGAACAACTCAACAATGTACATCCATCCACATCCAAATATAGGCCTACTCACCTCCATGCCAGCTGCTCTCCCTACGGACATGACATTGTAATAATTAGTTAACCAGACATGGAAATTGTAGCAAGAATTGACAAAATATTGACAAAATAAATGCATTTGTCATAATACAGCAGCCTTTTATTTAGCACAGTAATACTTGCAGTGTAACTGTGTCTGATGGAAATTTGTTTGGAGTCTACTCTGTGGATAGAAATCAAGGGGAAAATGATGATGAAAGGAAAAATAAAATCATTAAATCCTGTCAGAATTCCTGGAGACAGATTTTTGCTGGAGACATGACGTCCAAATCAGGGACTGTCCCCGGAAATCCGGGACGCTGATCACCCTATGTTAATGTGTCACGTCGGTATGGAGCTCCTTCTTGTGATGTTAACAACTGCCCTATTAGTTTTCTCAGCCTATTCTTGCATGCTGGCTCATGCAAGAACCCTAACCCTTGTAAACAAGATACCCATTTTTCACCTAACAATCCCTTTGGCCGCTAGCGCCGTTTTTCATTCTGTCCTCCGTCTCCTCCTTAAAAGACCACGCCCAACCCCGGAGAGACGCAGCCCCATATTCTCAAACCAGGTACGCTTACTGGTCGAGCACGTCACTCGCCAATACCTTGATGAGATCGAGTTTAACCTCGTATCCCGCTTGTCTCTGGACTGACCTGGTTTCGCTCTCTCCTGTGTCCAGCGCGCCCTCACGGAGCCTCCACCAGCTCCCGATCCGTCTCCGACGAACCACGACGAAGAGATGAGTAGTGACCTCGACGTCGACCGCATGGACGAGTCGTAAATGTTTGTGTGTTCCATGATTCCGATTCTGCTAACTGTAACTTCAATAAAAGGGTCTTGAACCCTCTGTCTTTTGTCTCTCTCTGGGCATTCAATATTCACCAGTAAATTGACTTGTGACAAGAACAAACTAGGATTACATTCCAATCCTGTCTTTGGTGTTGGCGGATTATTCTTCTGGTGGCGCTGAATTGTTTCTTTAAAAAGTCCTCCCTTTTCCTCTGTGGTGTCAGAGTGTATTGATAGCAGGACAAAGCGAGCACGACTGCCGACCAAATCAGCAAAATTGCACACAAAGCGCTCAGAAGCGGCAATACGCCACTCTGTCGCTACCAGTTTCATCCTAAACGTGGCCCTTGCTGAAGGGATATCCAGCTTCTCTCTGCTGTTCTGTTGCTGTTCTGCCTTTGTCGTCATTCCGACCCCTGACTAAAGCCCAATTCGCACTAGACTTTTATTACCTATGGACCCCTGGTAATTCGGAATAAGTGCGGAGGACGTCTGAGTTTCATTTGACGTGCGGATGCGCAATGTCTGTGATTTGCAAAGTAATAATTCCACTGCGAGTTACCTACTGTGATACTGTCATGTCTTTTAAATTTAGCAAAAGACAGGCTTTTACTAATCCCGTCAGAATGCGCAACAAAATAACACAGAGGTCAGGGGGTAATTGTGAATTACCAGAGGTCCCCACGTAACTCAATGGCAGTGCGAATTGGGCTTAAAACAAGATTTAAACTCTCTTCTCTGTAACATTACAGTATGAGGGGCTGGCTCTGTGGCGCAGTCAGTTAAAAGGCTTAATCCAGCCCCATACACTCTTGTGCCTGTGGCTTGATCTCACAGTGTATGCAGCTGTTGTGAGATCGATTCCCATCTCGGGCATAATAATGCTGCAGCTATGCTTGCTGGCACCCTAGCAGGGTACAGGTTGGGTGGAGTTAAACTAGCCAGTAAAAACTTTCAGAACTGTGGGCTTCTAGATCTCATGACAAAGAGGTCATTAGATATTTTTAGAAATCACATATATAACGTAGAGATCATCTTCTCGATGATATAATCTTATATCTTGTGTTCAGATATAATTTGTGGACAAAATGTGGTGGTTGTTCAAACATAAGAGCAAATATTTTTGTCACCAGTCAATTTCAGAGAATATTGGAAAACCCAGAGAGAGACAAAACACAGAGGGTTAACACCTTTTTATTATAGTTAATATTATTTTAAGGTCTCGGAGACCAAAGGCAAAAGTATTACAAAAGAAACACAAAGTCACGACACGTCCATGCGGTCGGAATCGTCTGGTTCGTTTATCTGGTCCTCCTGGTCCGTCGGGGTCGGATCGGGCGCAGGCAGAAGATCCCCGGGGGCACGCTGGACACAGGAGAAAGGCCAGGTAAATCATAAATCCAGCGGATTATAAATAGATCTGCTACATTAAGTTGGATTCGATCTCGTCAATGTATTGGCGAGTGACGTGCTCTGTCAGGCAAACGTACCTGCTCAAAGGTTATGGGGCTGCGTCTCTCCGGGGTCTGGCGTGGCCTTAAGAGGAGGCGGACTGACGAGCTCCGATGAGCGGCAGCTGGGAGAGATGGAGATTCCGTGGCCGATGGAGATGGGTGGTTCGTGGACGATTCGCCCCGTCCGTCTGGCCGGTCCGGCTGACTTGCAACAATTTTAGTGTTAAAATGGGTAGTACATATTTTAATTACTGTAGAAACTCTTACATCAAGCTTGCCCTCAATGGACTACAGATGGAAACCAGCCCCCGTGCTATAATCTGGAATATTTGCATTAAAGATGAATACTGTGCACTGTCCTAATCAAATGAAGACATGAAATGGAATTGTGTGCTTTCTATCCTCACAGTTGGTCTCAAATTGTACTCACACCCATGATGATCAATTCAGTTTAGCATGTCATTTCAAATGACTAGGACTCAAACTTGTGAAAAGAATACTGTTGTGAGCCGGCCGTCCACGGACGGCACATCTCCGCACGCTTCTTTTGTGGGGCACACTCCATCATCGGCAGCCGCGTCTAGTCAGCGCAGCAGCACGCGGATCGGCTCCCGCTCCCTTCAAGAGGACTGCGTTGGCGTTCGGACGATCTGCGGCAAAATCCCTGAACAGCCTGGAGGGGCATGTTGTGTTGTTCTTTGAAGTTTTAATAGACCAGTGAAAGTAATAGTTTTTGTTTTTCCTCTGTGTTTTATTTTCGACGCATATAGGCTGTGTCCGAAATTGCTCCCTAACCCCCATATAGTGCACTATATGGGGTGCACGCCATTTTGTAGGGGTGTCCGAATTCTCCATGTACCCTAGATAGTGCACTGAAAGTATCCCACAATGCACTGCGAAATGTAGTGAACATCGGATATACCCTAGACGGCGCAATATAACCCATAATGCATAGCGAGACGTTTTTAAAAATGAGCTAAACTTTTTAAAAAATTCCGCGGCTGGAGTAAATAGCGACCGACCACGGCAAATATTTATAAATGTAAGTACTTTTGACTTTTTGTGATGATTGTTGAATTTTATTATACTAGTGTCCGAAATCTCGGCCGTTGCTGTTGAGTGGACTATAATTGAGTGCACTATATGGAGGGTAGGTAGGGAGTAGGGGATAGGGAGCGATTTCGGACACAGCCCTGGTCACCCAACAATACAGTCCATTGGTCTCTTGACAGCTGAGCTGGCATTAGGCCAACACTAGAGACATCCCGGTTAACACACTGACCATCACCCCCCACACAGACACTTATGTTTTACACAAAGTGTTCACTGCAAGCGCCATTTTTATTCTCTCATTTATTGACGAGTCCGGGGGGTACTTCCGGTCTCTGAACGTCACGTCCGGTTTGCCATTTGTTTAGACGTGTTTTGGACTATTTTACAACATGTCTATTCGGTGGGAACACACACCTACCTGTTATTTTAAAAGGATGGTAACTTGCGGTGTGCTATTCCACACCCAAATGCTCCCGTGCGGATCAGTGACCCACAAACACATGATTTAATAATCCATGCAACTCGTTCCATTTTCTCATTCCTTTTGGGAATACTAGTAGAAGCAGCCAGCCTATTGGTCTAGAGGAACATCTGACCACTCGGTGAGTAACTTTAAGTCGGATTTTGACAGTATTTTATCAATGTTTATACAAAATTATGAACGGAGGGAGTGGTGTGATGTGTAACTGGTCTCATTTTGAACTGGCGCGCGTTTTGTGTGCTCGGACTTTGATCCACCGGAAGTGACCTGCTGAACGGCGGGACAAAATGACTCCCACCAGTGTTTCACATGTGAACCCGCCTATTGACAGTATTACCAATGGTGCTGTGGTTTACAACACAGCGTCCGGAGTGCCGCGAGTTCTACTCCCTCACCGGTGCCCCCCAGACCATAGGTCAGGCAGTGCCTCTCTGGCTTTTCTGCAATGATTCCCTGACTCTTCATCCCAGTTACCGATTTAATCCTATCACTATCTCTCAATAAATGAAGAAAAACGTCGCTTGCGCCCAAAAAAGTAACTTAAAATACAAAACTAACATAATCCCACTAAAGTAATGAAAGAATTACATTCCAATACTTTTAGATCACTTTAACCTACCATCCTAATACATAGATTTTTAACTTGTTGTTGTGATAAATTCAAATATAAATGTGACTGGTGTCAGATGACAGTGGGTGTGGTCCCATATGAAGGGAGTCTGCTGCATGCACATTTACAACCATGGTGCCGAAAAGGTTGTGATGTAATCCCCCATCTCAGGCAAATGTAACTGTAATCTAGAGTACATATTTTTAAAACTGCAATTGCAAGGGACTCCAGTTGCCAATGTTTGCAATCAGATTACCGTAATCTTATAACATCATGTAACGAGTTACTACCCAACCCTGCCAATACTTTATAATCCATGATCCGATGGTGTGTGGTTTAAATTAAAAACTTAAATCCATGATCCATGGTGTGTAACTCGGGCCTGGTCCGATCAGGAAGTGACACAGTGTTGACAGGGCGGACACACTACCGTACAACACACCGCTGTCCGGCGGCTAATACTTGGAAGACCCCCAACAAACTACCCGGCATTCTTACCGTGCGAGCCGACCCGGGAACGGGAGAGTTTTAGACGGGTAGGACAGTGTTTAACTCTCCGAACTCCGAAGGAAACTCAGAACATGTCTGGCTGGCAGGGCAGGGGCGCTACAGGAACGAGTGATGTGTCGGTCGTAAACGAACACCTAGTAAAGAAACATTACAATAAAAAACGAAAAAAAAAAAGGCAAGGCCAAACTTGAGATGCAAGTTAAAGCAGCATGAAAAGCTGTCGGCAGAACCAGCTAATTTTTAGTAATGAATTACTTAAAAATGTAATTAATTACTAAAAATTACTTTTTAGAAATTACAATTAATAAATAATATTAATATCCATTCATTCTATTTAGCACAGATATATTAAGAAATGGTAAGCAAAAAATAAATATGAATAAATAATATAAATATCCATTAATTCTATTTAGCACAGATATATTAAGAAATGGTAAGCATAAAACTGACAGTGACTGAGATGATTTTCTTTGACTACTGTATTTATTCAAGACGTGTCACATATTTGTAATGTTAACATATATTAAACAACCTTAATTTGCATACACATATCAGTGTATATAATAATGTTATTTCACTTGGCCATAACATCCCCAGGGGCTGAGAACAGACCTGAGAACTGTCATTTTTCCTCTGACCATAATCAAAAGCAGAACCCTTAACCTCGATAGACACATCCGACGATCCCAAATTGGTTTTCCACAGACATCGAGAGCTCCCTGCAGGCTGGTCCTGTGCTATAGGCAGGGACATCCCGCCCGGGTGTACAGAGGAACGAGAGGATTGGAAACTACGGTGGAAGCTCGTCTAAGGAAAACTGAGAGAGAATGGGGATTAAGCCGCATCGCCACCCTCGACGCACATTTCATAAATTCCTGCCGAGCCACGAGAGGAGACACCTCCCTCCTCTGAGCCAAAACTGATGCACAAAGTACTGGCAATGTCAAAATGTCAAAATGGAGATAGGGAACACCATCACTTCTTCTTCTTCTTCTGTTTCGTCGTGGGTTCAACAGCATGAGCAGAGAAGCCCAGTCCTTCCTCTCTCCGGCCTCTTTTTCTATCTCGTTGTGGGAGCCCAGGCCAGCCGGGAGACCCTCCAGCATGTCCTGGGCCTTGAAATAATGGAGGTGGAAATTGCAAGCAATTGCTTGCTACAGAAAAGACACGTCATGTTTGCCTGCCTCACACATGACATTTATCAACACAACAATTTTGGCTGCATCTGTCTTCAACTATGCAGTATATGTGTGACAGATCACTCTCGCGTCCCTCCAATGATGCACATTCGAGTGGATTGAAGCAGCTTTAATGGTGGTACTGTAAACAAACAGAGGGTGGCGACACCACGCCACGTCAGGTCCAATGTGAACGCATGGACTCCTACACGGCATATGGCATAACAACATAATCAGGGACCATCGTAACTTTAGTGGAATCGTACACACTCCACATGCATCGGCATCATTGTGAACATTTCTATGGACCCAACATCGACTCAAACAATGGCATTTATAACAATAATAAGACATGGTTGCCAGAGCTATTCACAACACATCTTACCAAGTGTCCGCTCCCAAAACGAATGGTGGGAAAGAAAACAGGAAGTTGTCATAAGACACCGGTACAAAAAAATAAAACAAAATAAAATAATATCCCAAAGTTTAACATAAAAGCACAAAGTACATTCTGACACCGTCACATA
>OMKY01210862.1:0-15399 GCA_900302395.1 Bregmaceros cantori | reverse complement strand
ATATCCATTTTATTCACCCACCTAACTTGAAAACAGACCAGCAAAATCATTATTATCAATGTTAAAAAGGAAATCCGATTTGACGATTCACATTTTTTCAACATTCTCTGAGAAGAGAAATCCGATTTCGATTCCAAATCGATTAATCGTCAAGCCCTGGTGACGTCCATTTATTTTTACAGTCTATGGGCAGACCCCAACCGGGCAGTGATGGATAAGCAGAGGACAAACTGGTTGATGGCTGTTTAGAAGGTTACATGAAGCCCCTGCTGTAGACCAAAGTTCTCTAGCCGTCTCAGGAAGTATAGCCACTTCCCATTTTTTTTCTTTTCTTTTCATCATATCAACGTGGGGGACCACCTCGAGATAATCTAGTATATACTGAAACAGTTCAATGGTTGAAGAATTGTGTTGATGAAATGAATGTCTCCCTCATGCATCATGTCATTATGGTGCGAACTGCTAATCAGTTAATCATGTCCTTTTAAAAACGCAGGGCCTGTGATAACTTACACAGCCATGCCTGCCGTCTCAATGCACAATCACTTTAATGAATGCATTCAACCTGAACACACATCTTAAAAAGAAGATTGCACTGCACATGTCTCTGCACATACTCCACAAACTTTGATGATACAGCGTGTGTACAGTTTATTATATCCCAAGTAAGCCAGTGTTTTAGATGGATCAATCTATCTAATATTTCAAATAGGGCAGCAACTAGTGATTACTTTAATAATCGATTAGTCAATTAATTGGTTCCCTCAAAAAATCCCCAAAATATTCACATCGACACAGAAATTAATCTTGTCAACTTGAAATGTAGTCAATTTTGGTTCACGTTTGCAAACAAATGAACAACAATTAAGTTAACTGCCCTGCACAAAGTCATTACAATTAATTTACACGCTAATATTTTGATGTTTTTCTTCATAATCATGTTTCTTTATCAATAATATTAATCATATTTTGGATTTTCAAAAATGATCAAGTAATATCAAATAGGGGTGGGTATCGCCAACCACATCGCAATACAATGTGCGATACATGCGTATCAATACGTATCGCAATATTTTAGGCTTATAAGACAAAATTTTAGCCCGTAATTCCTTAACAGTACATCACAAAATGTTTATCTCCTCATGTGACCTCAACTCATATTTATAGTTACTGCTCCAATATCAGCAAACATTAAAATATGACATGATATGTTATATAAAGTTATAAATGTATTGCCTTCTCCAAAGTCGTATCTTGTAATCTTGAGCATGTGTTAATTTCAACAAATTGTAATGGTTAAAATAATTTAAATAATTATCTTAATTGGGTTAAACTTTTCATTAAAACTATTAATTCTGTATTTCACGTAATAAAATGATCAGCGCATTATTAATGTTTGATTTGATTGAATTGAATGAATTGAATTATTTGGGAATATTCTCACTCAATGTGCTGGCATTTGCGATCGAAGTTAGCTTGTGATCGACACATCACGTTAACAGCGCTTATATTATTTTTAGCATTCAAGCTAGCTGTGTTGGGAGCTACTGAGCTCTGTGGCAGTTTTGGCACTCGTGTTCTGTTCTTTGACGGCAGACTGTCCTCTGCTACTGCTCACTCCGGAGGCCAGCTCAGCAGCAACGGCAAACTGCGGCTCGCCGCGGCGACATCCCCAAACAATACCGGCTCACGCTGCCGCCGGTTGGGCCATTGTTGTTTACGGATGTTGCGGGGAACAGAATATGGATGGTAAAAAGTAAAAAAAAAAAAAAAGATAGAAGCAGCGACTTAGAAGCAGCAATGGCAGACTGCCGATCGAACGTCAACCACTTACACTTCTTCTACTGTCGGTAGCGCTGTAGATACTTCTACTGTCAGCAGTGCTGCCGCCTAGTTCTACCGTATAGCATAGCAAGGAGCAACTGTTTCATTTGTTGCACGTGGAGTATCGATACTGGCGCCTCCGTATCGATACTCGTATCGTCGATGCTGTATCTACGATGTATCGCGTATCGATATTTTGAACACACCACTACGGCTGAAAATAATAATGATTCAATTCCTTGGCGAATATTGATTATTGCATTAGTTGTCGATTAATTCCATAACCAATTATTCATCGATTAATCGACTAATCGTTCCAGCCTTAATCTCAAACAACGTTTGTCTCAATTGTCTGTATATTTCTCTCTTCCACACACAACTGCAGCAGCAGTCCGCAATTGTCCGTTAGGACATGAATTGCTGAAGATCTAACTAAACTAATATTCACTCACGGCATTAGGGGTAGCCGCACTAGTCTGTGCCATTTCTGGCAAACACAGCAGTGACTGTGTCGCTGCTTTACACACACAACTGCTCTGTTAGCACAATGGTAGGAAACCTGCTTGGTATGCAGGAGGTAGTGAGTTTGAATCTTGGTCCAAGCAGATTGTTCATTTTTCCTCCCGCAATTTGGTTTTTCAGCAGTCAGGCCTGAGGTGAAGGCCCAGCTGAAGCGTTCACGGTGCACCACCGCTGGGCTCACAGCTGGACTGGTAGCAAAACCAGCTGACAGCAGCTTATAGTGTGGTGAGCCAGAACCAACGTATCGTCCCTTTACCGCACACTGCTAGACAGTACAATGGGTCTAGGCAAATCAGGCAGACGTCGCCCATATAAGGGCTGACCCATCAAATTATTCTATTAGAGACGTGGGCGGAGTTTGGTATGGGCGGTGCGATAAGTGGGCGGAGTTTGGTTTCTTGGCCACTTGTCGCACCTACTGCACTGTGACTGGATAACACAATTTGATTGACACTTTTTTGACACGTTTTGCGACCCTGGTTTTACCAGACACAGTGATCGCTCTAATCGAGTAAAATGCATCGACGAATAGTTGGTTCTGGTTCACCAGGTTGAGTGCCTTACATAATTAAGACCGCTGTGAGCCTTGCAAGGAAACTAAGGAAAAGCCCCACTTTCTGAATAACGCTGTTTATAAAGAAGTACTCACAGACAAAGACTCAAACTCATCTACAAAGTTGGTCCCCAAACGCGAAGCGTTGGGGATGGAAGTCATCCGTTGGAACTTGCTGGTTCCTGCAAGAACCGAGTGAGAAAGTTCAGGACCATGGACAGCATCACCATATAAACACAACATTTCACGCGGCAGTCTCAGTGGATCTTCTGAAACGATGTGTCCATGGACTGTGCATGATCAGATCATCTTTGATCAGAGCGAGGAGGGAGTAGAGACTGGAGTATTTATTTTTTTGTTTCAATCAATGTGTAAATGTTCACTGACCCACGCATACACGCCCACCAGCCATACACAACACATAAACACACCACACACACACACATCAACTACATAAACACACACACACACACTGCACATATACTCATACACACATCCACCACATACACACAGAATCACACAGGAGACGCTAGGCTAGCATGATAGAAGATGCTCGGCTAGCATGCTAGGAGACGCTAGGCTAGCATGCTAGGAGATGCTAGGCTAGCACACTAGGAGACGTTAGGCTAGTATGGTAGGAGACGCTAGGCTAGCACGCTAGGAGACGTTAGGCTATCACGCTAGGAGACACCAGGCTCGCACGCTGGGAAGACGCCGGGCTAGCATGCTAGGAGACGCTAGGCTAGCATGCTAGGAGATGACAAGGTAGCATGCTAGGAGATGCTAGGATAGCACGCTAGGAGATGCTAGGCTAGCACGCTAGGAGACGCTAGGCTAGCATGGTAGGAGACGACAAGATAGCATGCTAGGAGATGCTAGGCTGGCACGCTAGGAGACGCCAGGCTAGCACGCTAGGAGACGACAAGCTACCATGCTAGGAGATGCTAGGCTAGCATGCTAGGAGTCGTCAGGCTAGCACACTAGGAGACACCAGGCTACCACACTGTTGCCTCATTTGCTGTGATGTGCAAACTCTTTCGCGCAGTGTTTCCTCGGTTGATCTCTCTCTCTCACGCTCTCCATGTGTGTCCCTTCGTTTCCTTCATCTTCCTATATCACCCCCCTCTCTCCCACTCTCCCTCTGTCTCACCTCTCATGCTTTGTCTCCCGCTTCCTCTCTCTCTGTTCCTCTCTGTTCACTGAGCAGCAAGGCAAAGCTGACAAAACATTTCCCTGTGTGTCTGTGTACGTTCATGACAGCCTGTTCTCTAGACATAGCACATAAACAAGTATATCACCTAGTCATTAATTCTCCTCAAGACATTATTATCACGTGGATTGGGCAGCAACTGACTACATGAAACTATTTTTTATTTTGTTTAGTAATCAGATTGGAATCAGATTAGCGAAAACGTCAGGGCTTGAAAACAAAATTATTTTTGAAAGGTTCCATTCTGAGCGGTTTAGGCAGGCTTATGTTTAACGTTTTTGTTCTCGGAACCGTTTGGCCACCAAAATATTGGTCCTTAACCGGTTCAGAAAGCAAAAATTTCGTTCACTCTTAAAGTTCCTTATATTGTGCAATGTTACATTTAGATATAGTTTATACAAAATATATTTGGTGGACTTTCAAACTTCATTGCAGCTGTATTAATGTGAAACTGGGTTTAAAACGCCATTCCATTCGCATCTTTGTCGGTCCACAAGATGGAGCCCCAGATGCATGGGGCTTGATGCCTGACAGTGAAAATTGGGTAGATGCACAACTGGAAATAGTCTCCCAGACATTGGAAATATTCACATATATAGAGAACAGAAAAAAAAAAAAAACCTTTTTAACCGGTTTTGTGGATTTCATAATGTTCCGTTTCTGTTCTGAAACAGTTGAACAAATATTTTTTTGTTTCCGTTTCCGCTCTTCATAAAATTCCACAAAATTCTGTTCGTTTTCGGTTTTCGTTCCTTGAACCAGTTCTGAGCCCTGGAAAACATGTAATCTATAAAGTAATATTTCTCTGGAATCCCATACCACTAGAACAGACCAAAGATACCACAGGGAGATTTACCAAAAATCTTTTATCAAAAAACCCTGAATTAAAAAAATAATCGAAATCTAAGAAATTTCGGAGTAGATTGCATTCAACTTGTAGGGTGGATTGCCCAATGTGGGCCATTTTCTGCTGCTTCTTAACTCTTTCAGCGCCACAGACTTCAATAGACGTTCTTCACCGGAGAACACATACTTAACAGCCAAAGACGGTCAAAAGACCAGTTTAGAACATGTAAAAAAACTGCAATCACAAAATTTCCCAGAAAGTTGTGTTCTGATCTCATTTGTGTAGAATATTTGGCGGACCTTCAAACCTCTGTGTAAATATTTTAGTGTTAAAATGATTGGCACTGAAAGAGTTAATGTGGGACAGTAATTTGCCTGATGTGAAACAGTGAAATGCAGTGTTGAACAGTTGAACTTAATGTTAGCTACTATAGTTTGCATTAGGGGTGCAGCGGATCGCTGTTGATCCGTGGTCCGTCCGGATCTGGCCTTACGGATCGGATCAGATCCGGAAAAAAAAAAAAAACACCTGCCAGCTAACCTTGGCTTGATACGGCGCCGCATACGCACGTGCCCACTGTCCAATAGAGGCTGCTCGTTGCCGGCTCTAGGGACACGATTGCGACACCTTCCTCTCTCTCTCACCCTCTCTCTTTCCCTCTCTCCTTCCTATTTTTTGCCCATGGCAAGTGGCACAACACCCGTTAAAAGTAGAGTGCAGTGAATAAAACACTGCACTCGGTGATTTAAGACAATTAAAAGAATGCATGTGCGGTGATCGGATTCAACAGGGGGAAGCCTCGCGGCTCTGATCGGTGCAGATGGCATTCGCTAGGGCGCCAAACGCGACTGTCCGTCACAGCTGCTTCTCCTCTACGCGTGTTGAATGTGAGCTATCCCCCACGTGCATAGACAGTCACCCCGCCGCACAATTTCACTCCGCAGCGGTCCGCCTCGGGATGCCATGAAAACAAGCAGCGAGTTTGCCTTTTTTTTTTTGCTTTAACTTTATGTAGCATCTTAATACGTGGCATTAACAAAATCTGAACAAAGTTTGAGCATCGTTAAACAGCCACCGAAAAGAGTGTGTTTACAAAATCAAGTTCATTAAGCAAAACGAGCGTCCCTTTCACATCCTTCCACAATATGAGCGATTTCACTTTGTGTGTGTGTGAGATTTCTGCTTGATTGCAATAAATGCAATAAATCACATGAATGAAGTATACAATGCCAGTGTGTAATTCAATACGATTTTGATAAGAACAGCAACATATACATTTTCAATTGAAAATAAATAACCATGTTCTCTTTACCGATAGATCGCTGATCGGATTACCACAGTCACGTGACCAGACTTCCGGCTCGTGGGGGGCTCTGGGTAGCATAGTTGGCAGCAGTAGGGTAGGGTTCACACTAGAGCTGCACGATAAATCGATTTGAAATCGAAATCGGATTTATTTGTTCGGACGATGGCAAATACAGTCAAATCGATTTTCCCATCATCCAGCGTATTTACGGTAGCGCCGCATCTTTCCCCCTCGGACACGCCCCCTTTCTTCATACACACAAGTTACTCTGGCTGGTGGTGGAGTCTGCGGGCAGCGCTGATCTAGTTCCGAGCGAAATGCCACTTTAAATCTGTTGTGTGGAATTGGTTTCGTCTTTGCACTTACTAGGTTACACCGCGCTGTAAAGTGTTCCGGTGCTACAACGCTAAAGCATAGTAGCACAACGAATATTTTCCTACACCTAGAAAACGGACCTCCAGCGAACAGTGTGTTGTTATGCTAGCGGCTAAAGATCGCTGGCCCACTGTCCCAAACTTTCCGCGGTCTGTCGCTACAAAATGGATTAAGATTCCAGGAGTTTCCACGTCGCGAAAGACACGGCTCCGGATTTAAAAACGTTGCGGCGCTTGTTGTGCAATAACCGCCACCGAGCCGAAAATATTTCAAATAGACACCGCGTTGGCTCGGGATGCTGCTATAGTCAGCAACGCCGATATATGGAGAAGCCAAAAATTGGAGCCGTACGGGTTAACCCTGCATTTTAGTTCAGAGCATGGGAGTTTAAACAGTGCTGGCTGCGTCGTTCCTCCATGCCGCCCGTGGCGAGAAGTTCACTAGCGAGTTAAAAGTTGCACTCACAATGCACCTACAATGTTGCCCTGCTGTACTGTCTGTCCTAAAATAAAATTCATTCATTCATCTATTTTAAGAAGAAACAAATGCTGATCTGTGATGTTACCTTTCCATTTATCTTTTAACAAATCTTTGTTTATTACATTTTGTGATATTATGTATTTCACTCCGTTTGTAATGGAGTAGTTGAACTGTTGTTTAGTCTGCACTCGTCTCGTCAAAAACGAGAGTAGAAAACAGTGCCTCCTGCCGGCAATTTATGGTCATTGCAGGAATAAATAAATCGAAATCGAATCTAAAATCGTAATTTGGACGGGTTAATCGACAATTTTATTTTTTTCCAAAATCATGCAGCTCTACTTCACAGGGTCACCGTTCTGGTCAAGAGGGGTCGGCTTGGCCTTGGCCTCCACCAGTCTCACAACAGCACCATGGCTGCAGCTCCCTCACAGGTACAGTACAGCCCATATGCATGCTCTGGCCAAATCGCATCTTTTTCTTTTTCTTGGAGAAGTTCACTGCAACCAGGACATGCAATTTGTCGTCTTCAATGGTGTAACCAGCTGTCTTCCACTCTGGCACCTTCGACAGCTGCTTCTCAGTTCTGTAGAATGTAGCTTCAACCACTCTCTTGTTGTTGGGGAGAGATGCTGTGTCTTCTTCCTAACCCTAACCCTAACCCTTTTAATTAAATTGATTTAGGCATTTTAAACAATCTTTACTGCAAACTGCAGATTTTAACATAACCACTACTAAACAGAATACCATACCATACCATTTTAAATTAAATTAAACATGCATAAATCAAACATTTCTACTCATCATTTATAGTGATAAGTACATTCACTATATTTTAACTAATACTTTTAATACCTTATTTTTTTTTTATCTTAACACAGTTTTAAGTAACTTAATTTGTCTGCAATTTAGGGTAGTTGGTAAAACAAACTGCCTATATTTTAACAGTTTAAATCAAATAAACGTTTTAGCAAATCAAAACAGAACTGCCATACATCACCGTTACATCAACGCAGCCAGAGATCATTTTTTAAAATAGCCTAGTGACGACATGAGCTCACCAGTAGCCTTTTTGGTTCGAGTCCTTTTCCCCATGCGTTCGATGCGTTTGTGAAGTGTTCTCCGCCCTGTCTGCCCCAGCTAACTGCTAAATGTTGTGTTGCCCTGCACTGCTGATTAGACGCACCTGCTGCAGCAGATCGGCGCAGCAGTGTGTGTGCGCACGTGCGTGTTACAGCAGCGAACGGGGCCAGGAGCCACCTTCAGGCAGCTCAGCGCAACACAGACCCATGCACAGATTTAATCTGACCCGCAAAATGATTGACAAATACTACTGCTCTAAATGTGTCCACTGGGTGTGGCAATAACAATTCTGTTATGCAAGCAAACTGTTTATATCGGGGGGCAGAGCAAGAAGCAGGCTGTGGCTGTTTCTCAATGTTCAATGTTCAAGGCTGAGGATTCATTGTTCACATTGTGTTAGCTTTCTGTATATTGAAACACCATCATACAGAAAAATTAAGGGGGGACTCACATTGTGTGTACATTTTCAGAATACACTTGTCCCATTTTTGACCAAAGTAAAATAAATCTGAAGTTTTCAAGTTATTTGTAAGGGATTGATTTCTCCTGGATGTGGCACAGGAGTTAAAACTAGGCCTATGCAGTCATCCCGGCGGTATCCCCAAAAACAAAGCTACATTTTTTGGGGGGGCAAATCCATCCAGTCAGAAGTTATGGACCAAACAAAACTTTGGCCATCCTGAATTCAGCCATCTTGCAAGTGTCAGCCTCCAAAATAGAATCAGTTCATGAACGTACCCTTAGAACTTAAACATGCTGAATCTGGGACAAATCCATCCATCCGCTCAAAAGTTATAATATTGTGGCCCGCGGTGGCAAAGTGGTTATAGAGTGCCATAGGTCAAGCAGCGCCGCAGGTTCTTATCCCCTCTCCAGCTTTTCTGCAATGTCTCCGCCTGATTCTTCGTCCAATTACTATCTCTCTCAATAAATAGTGTAAAAATGGTGTGCCCAAAATATAACTTTAAAGTTATCATGTTAGCGCTGACACGCAAAACCATTACATCTTCAGTCCTGTTCTAAAATAAAGAATTTGATCTATGCTGTACGGGGAAAAAGGTGAATTTTTTTCATCCAACATTTTTTTTTTTTTTAATTCACTGGCAGTCTTTGCCAGTGAATTTAATGGTATGGCCAAAAATGGTTGGGAAGGGGTTACATTTGGATGAAATATACGTATTCAATTCATACAGCAGATAATGTGTTTGTTTTTAATGTGTTTGTTTTCAATGTATTTAATTCAGAAAAGTAAATGGCAAATAATCTGTCAGAAATTATTTGATTGGCAGGATTGTTTTTTTTTTTTTTGCAACCCAATCCTGCCATCGAAACCCACTAAAAAGATTAGGCGATTAAGTGATTAGATTAAGTGATGAACTGTGAAGTGTTTAGAAAGCCAGCTCTGAATAAAAAAGTATGAATATAACAATTGCTACGTGAAATTAACCAACCCTGACTTTATTTTCTTTTTAGTACCAATTAAGCGCAAATTGCAGATGAGAATTAGTTTTTGCAGAGAAACAGTGCAGGTTGGCACAGATGACACCCAGTGGCTATTTAGGGTACACTAAGTGTTATTAGTGGCACCCCCATCACCACGCTCTGATAGACAGCTGTGCTTTCACACCTGTACACAACACCACTCGTTAGTATTATTAGAGATGATGTAAGAAGGCTGTCGCGATGTGTGAATGAAGAATTGACGAAAAATACTTGAGTAAAATTACTGATAAATGCCAGTTATAGAGTGCACCCCCGCAGAGCATAGGTGGAGCAGTGTTGCGGGTTCTAATCTTCAGCCCAGTTTCCGATTTAATCCTATCACTATATCTCAATAAAAGAATTAAAAAAAAAAATGATGGAAAATGAAACTGACTTAAAAATGTAAATTAAATCACTGATAATTTAACAAAAACAATGAAAACAAAAATTCAGACTGATATGTTTTTCCATGATGTTAACCGCAAGTGCTCTTGCTTTGCATGCAGCGGTAAATTGTTGCATAACATAGCTTAGCCCATTTACCCAAGAAAGTGATTGCACAGAGTTGGGATGTCAACGTTTAATCGATAATCTATTAATCGTTGAGTAATTGGAATGAAATGGTTACCAAACGGTTATACCGCACTGATAATGGACTGATATATTACCTCCAAACTGAGGTGCGTTCTGGACTGTAAATTCAGTGTACTGTAGCACCCCTAAGAAGCTCATGTCAGAGAACATACATCGCAGTTGGCATGGACACAACGGAGCAGTGCACTACACGCCAAGAAAAAAAGAAATTCAACCTTTAATCCATGTGCACTTTGATTGGACGGTGCTCTTGCGCGCCAGCTAACCTACGCGCCGCACTCACGGAATGCATGCACATTGGGACCGTGACATTCACTCTACCCCCCAACCTCCACCGCCTTTGACAATGTCGTCACCATTTTGGCGAGCGTTCAATCATCGATCAACGGCAAGACCGCCCCGCCGCCCCACCCTCCTGCTGCCGCGCCATGAATGACAATTCAACTAAGAGACATTACACAGCGTAATGTCTGCTAACTGCACAAGAGGTGGCGTCCTGCCCCCCACTACTCCCCACGCCTCCCCCGTGATCCTACTCCTCCATTTACAGCTCCCACCTCTGTAGTTAGAGTGCAACAACCAGGTGCGACACCAGCCCGATGCAATGAGGGCACAAATGTAGTTGGGGGAGATTGGGGCATATTTCTTCTACCAGCCCAAAATAATTTCCTCATATGTGCAGTGCTGGGAAGGTTACTTTTCCGGTAAAATAATTTCTTATTACCTGTGTCGGGGCGGAGCAAAGGAGCAGGTTATGGTTTTGGTCACGTTGGTTTGTCCCCTGGATAACTGAAAAAGTTGAGCAAGGATCAGGATGAAATTCTGCAGAGTTGTTAGGAATTACAAATGTGTGACGAAGTGATTACATTTTGGTGCATTTCTGTAGCCTACAAGTAACATAACATGACAATCGTTTTCTTCAAGCGATACAAGGAACACAGTGGCCCACACTCCTCGGCGTGTGACGTCAGGGATTATGCGCATGCGCAGTGAACAAGTCAAAGCTAACCTGCTAACGACAACCACCAACTGCACTATGGCTACGTTCTCTGCCCAGCGCGGAGCACTGCCGGTTGCCGGGTCTCGCACATCACAACATCGCACGTGCGCACATCGCCGCTCCGATGTGCCCCGGACCGCCACCAGTCTGTAGAGAATGGCTGGCGTTCACTGTGGGCTGCTGTTTGCGAGCTTGTGCGCGTGCTTTGTGTGTGTGTTGATCCTGCAATAACCAGTATGATTAATGCTGTATGTTGTTGAATGGACAAATTAATTTAAAAAATACTCTACGAACACTTGCATTGATAATGCTTTGCCACACATACTGCTAGCACTAAAACTACTATTTACTTTGTACCACTATGGAGCAGGTTTGCAATCTCTGAATGGTTCTAGTTGTTTTTCTTTCTAAATACAAGAAACACCCGGAAAAAAAAAGGAAAACACATACTGAACACACAGGGGAAGTTGGGGAGGGAAACAGGGGGAGAATTCTAGATCCTACGGTGAAGAGTTATTAAGTCTGGTGGGCCGGCTGCAGTCAGCCTCAAGGGCATCCAGGATAAGCCTCTAAGTAGGATAGAACGTATCTTTTCCAAGTGACGGGACAGTGGGGTCCTTCCATTTAAGGAGGATGAGACGAGTAGCGTGGAGAAGGAGAAGATATTTCACGTGGAAGGGCTGAGGCCTTGGGAAGGTTACTTTTTTAAATGAATCCCTGACAGTTACAAATTACAAGTTGTATATGGATGTGCGTCTTCTGCCATGAAATGTTAAGAAATGGATGGAACTATTCCCCCAGAGTCCAACAGCAATATGCGGACACAGTTATCTAGTAGATATGAGTCTGCGAGCGGTGTGCTTCTCACCCTTCTTCGACCCCATTTCCTCACTAACCGTATTCAATAAAGAGTAAAAATAGCTTCGAAAACACACACAGACACACACTAGTTGTCAAAACAATGTTCAAGTGAGAATCAATTGCATGACTACGTTCTGAATTAGCACCATTAATCGAGTCTTTGCGGTGCAAACTAGTTATTTTTATTCATCGCCTTGCGAGGGGAGCCACGTTTAGACTGCCTTGTTGTTGTTACATGAAGGCATTACATACACAACAAGTAGATTGACAATTCATCAATCATGTTTATTTTACCTAAAAATAATGGATAAAACATAATTATTACCTGCATTTGTAACTTAAAAATGTTTTAGTATTAGTTAAAATTACTAACAGTTTTTTGAGGAACATCGACAGCAAGGTGAGGTGTGAATAGTGGGTCAAAATACGCACAATGTAGCACATGAACTTCAGGCAAAGCATGTGGTTTAGAAATTCAAAGGCATTTGTTCCGACGATGGGGACTCGGGGTGCTTTTCAGCAGCTCACCAAATTCCAGCCCGTATAAATTATGGACTTTATATGGTGTGCAGGTGTTCTTTGTTCTTAATCTCCCAAAACATTCGGTGATGCAATATGTTATCACTGGGAGACACAATGGAGACACAGCTTGCATTAGAGAAGTGTGTCACGGAATATTTTAAATGCCAACCAGCAATGAATGCCCAGTTATAAAGCCCGGTAACAGAAATAGCAGGATAGATTATACAGGTCAGAGCTGTGTGGATGACGTACGTGTACGAATCGAGCCTGGGTGGATTACAGAGAATTCATTATATTTTTTTCCCAAGCTTTATTTATTAGGGTTAGTGGAAACAGGTGAAGATGGTGGATAGACATGCGGGAAATACGTCGGTGGTGGGATTCGAACCACCGACTCACCGCGCCATTAAGGCATATGCGTGCTTTCCAGTGCACTGCCTAAGCGACTGAGCTAATGGGCAGCACTGAATTCATTATATTTTTAGGGGGTGCTGCACCATATGTTAGGGGTGGTTAACACAGTCGCTGCATGTTTTTTTTCATCACATCACTTCATCCATCAGCTTCCCTAATCATAACAAAATGCCATAGCAGCCAAGGGCAGTAGCCTGACATTTTTTCAGTGACCCTTCCAATGGTGCCACTGTCAAAAGCGTGAGATTTTGTGATTTACCACTATTTAAATTGTGTCAGCAAATGATCACCAACAAATAAAACATAATAAATGCTCATGAGATGTTGACCCATTTCTCTACTGCGTGTATGTGTGTCTGTGCACACGAGGCTGCAGGCCATGGGCTATGGGTGGCAAAACTCGAGAATCAAATCATGCTTTTAAAGGTTGCGTGATGACAATTTGGTAAAGTGTCTTGTAAAATCGATGAAATTGGTTCTATAGACTGAACATTGACAAAGCCGAGCGCCGCCGAGGGCTAGGGGTTTGGTTAGGGTTAGGTTAGGGTTAGGTTAGGGTTAGGTTAGGGTTAGGTTAGGGTTAGAAACTTCGGTCTATAGAAACTTCAGTCTGAAGCACCTTCAGTCTACAGACATGATCCCGAAATTGACTTGTCAAGAACTCTCACCATAGACAGGCCTCCGGCCCACCCCCAACAAGCTCAAACAGAGGCTATGACACTGGCTGCCGAGTTGTATCCTCATTGGGTTTTGGTACAGTTAGGCCTGATTCATATTACGGATATAGGATGGAATTTGACAGTGTGTACGAACCAAGGTCTGCATAGCATACTTGGTACACACAGTAGGGGGCAGAACTGTGTCAAAAATTGACAACTGCGAACATGGTGTCTGTAGAAGTGTCTTTTATACAAAAGGCGCAAAATAATTGTGGCATATAAAATAATGTAGCCTCTCAACTGGTCACATATTTCGCTCCTCCAAGTTTCCTTTTTTATTTAATTTTTCGGTGCAATCACCATTTATCATCTTTATTGGCAGACTCATCTTTGTTGACGGGGTGAGAGAGCAGGGAAGCAGACCTGCAGCATACATATGCTCAGTGGCGTAGCCAGAAATCTAAAACAGTGTGGGCCAATAGTGAAAGAGTGTGGACCCATTTTTGACAGGGGGTTTGGGGCTCCTCCCCCAAGAAAATTTGAGTTTTTTAAATGCTAGACGGACGCCTGGCCATCCTACTTTAAAACCCCAACATAGGCATTAGGTCTTTATGTAGGTTATGTTAATAGAGGGAACAATGTAGGCCAACAGCTACCTATACTAAAAAAACAAACAAACAAAAAAAGCAGAATTGAAATAATTCAGAAGAGAACAAATCTACAGGGCCAGTTTCTTAAATAGGCTTACACTGGAGTTAAATACACCTTAAATGTGTTTAATTAGGTCTAATATCGCCTTAGGTCTAATATATATTATTATAATTATGACGGCTAATATTACAATATATTCTTATTATCATGTTTTTTATTCTGCCCATTATTATTATTATTATTATTATTATTATTACATTATATTATTTGAATATTATGTGATGAAAACTTAATAACGCAATTACTTTCCTTAATTTTAAAATATGGCAATGTGATCAGGGATTCCATTTCAAGGAGTAACTTATATATTTAAGGGATTAAAAAGTAGCCCATTACTGTCTGCACAAGAGTAAAGAACAATATTTTCATGGGAATTACATATCGTCAATTAGTTAAATAATTGCATATCTGTGCAAATATTAAATTGAAATTCAATTGTAAATTTAGTGTGGCTACGTGGGAAATTGTACTTGGTGATCACACTTTTACCAGGTTGGCTGCTCAACAGGTAAATAAAGTCAATGACTTACATCGCGGGCACGCCCGCAGAATTCCACGTCTCTGGATGCATTGCTGTTGATCGGCTGATACAAGTTTTGTAATGAACCTAGCATCACGCCGGCATCGCATTTCCACGCTGCTGTGCTCCACAGCGTATGGGTGAGGTCTGGGGGTAGTGGTGGTGGAGCGCAGTGCCGAGGTTTGGGAGACGGAAGGCCGCAGCGGCGCCAGAGAGCAAAGCCAAGGGGCGCTATTTTTTGTGACGTCAGGCAGAGCCGCCGGCCGTCAGCAACCTCTACAGCGCGTAGGGAGTGGGATCCGTGCAGATGGTTAGAGGCGGAGGCAGCGCCGCTGACGCTTCGCAGCCGCAGATCGCCATAGAACTACAGAAGCGGTAGTCTCCGACACTGAGTAAGAGGAGTTTGATCACTTCTGTAAATAGTTGTAATATTTAATAC
>OMKY01210858.1:0-19163 GCA_900302395.1 Bregmaceros cantori | reverse complement strand
GTACTGTGTGTGTGTGTACTGTGTGTGTGTGTGTGTGTGTGTGTGTGTGTGTGCATGCATGTGTATGTATGTACCTTATGCCCTGTGTTATATGCTGCGCAGCATGTGTAAGTTGTGTGATGCATGTGGGTTTTGGGTTGTCCATCATATATCCATGGTTAACGCCAAAATGGAAAATTTGGCTTTTTGCTATATGCTTGTGTTCACACCTCAAACGATTCTCAATTTTGCTTCAAATTTCTTGAAAAAAAAATCTTGAAAAAAACAATTGAGGTGTATAACTGAAATCTTTTTAAAGATTGTTTTCTAAAGCAGAGCTGTAATTGCTAATGCATTATCTCGGATGTCCTTAATGTGGGCCACTGCCTAATTGTGGGAAACAAGCTCCAGTAGTTCTGGCTCCTCCCTAAACTAACGAATCAGTGAAATTAATGTAAAAGCAAATTATGGCAATATATCTAACATTAAGTTCAACTGTTCAGCACTTCACTGTAGCACATTAGGCAACTGACTGTCCCACATTTGAAAGTTGGGCCACACTCAGGCAATCCACACTATTTGTCGATCTAGTAATGGCAATACATCCTTTTAAAAATTACAAACATTGTGGAAAGAGCAGCACTAACTCCCACCCAGTTAGACATGAGCAGAAGTCTGGACTAGTGTACCCCAGTAACTTGGATTATTAACAAGAATGAAGAATGCTTTTAAAATATGTACCATACGGTACAAAGTGAACTAAGGGCAAAACCTAAATCAAAGCAATATTTGTTGTTACTACATTGCGCCCTCAAACCAGCATACTTTCCCATAGACTCATAGACTATGAGACTGAAAAACAGTTTCTTCCCACAAGCTGTGATGCAACTGAATGCAGGGGGTAGCCCTGTTTGATATGTTGACATGACACATGTATACTCCATGCCGGTGCTACTTTATAACTTATGTGTTTTTCTTCTTTTCTCTTTGACCTTGACTCACTGATTTCCCGTTGATATCCAAAAGTACCATTAACTCCAAATTCTGAGTCAGAATTTGAAATAATTGTCTGTATCAGAAGGCCGTTTGTTCATGGAATGGTTGGAGAGTGGTGCAAATGCGCAGAGATGCGACCAAGTCCTCGTTCAAGTCTCAAGTCTTCTTGGGCATGTCATGTCAAGTCCCAAGTCAACTCCAAGTCAAGTCATCATTAACTGTACTTTTAGCTCCAGAATCTGATTTTAATGATGTCGAAAGCAAGCAATAGTTTTGCTTTCATAATAGCATTGTTTGCTTTTTTGCTACTTTACTAATATCAGATTCTGGAGCTAAAATTACAGCATGTTAATGATGACTTGACTTGGAGTTGACTTGGGACTTGACTTGACATGCCCAAGAAGACTTGAGACTTGAACGAGGGACTCGTCGCATCTCTGCAAATAAGTAATTTGAGGCAACAGTGAGGCATTGTGGAAGTCTTTAGTAAATAGTTGCAGATTTGGTCTGGATTAATCGTCAATGCCAAGAATGCAAGCAGATCCATTCATGATTTACCACCAGGAAGCAATACAATAGCTCCAAAATACCTGCATCAGTACATCGACCCCAGAAATAAACATTCCTTTCTTCGGGCAGGTGCTATAGAGCCCTGCATGCTAAGACCTCCAGATTTAGGAACAGTTCCTTTCCCTGTGTGGTAATACTGCTGAATTCCAGAGGCACAGTGCAGCAGCGATCATGGTAACATGTGACACAAAATAACTAAGACTATTACACGCTGGGTGTTGACCACAACTGCCATTTATGGTACCAATGAATTTGTTTCAATAATGCATTGTACTGTATTGCATTTCTATTCGTATTGTTATTGGTGCTGTTCTACCGTTCTCAACTTAAATTCCATGTGAGTGTACTTCTATGTATGTGCAAATGGTGAAAGAAAATGGATTCTGAAATACAACTATTCAGTCAGTATAAAGTACAAGTAGTTGTGGTTCTTGCCGCATCCAGAGCTCAACAACATTGAGTGTGTCAGAAAGTACAACTAGAGACAGAAGGATTGAGGAGGTCTAAATCCACAGAAGATCCGTTGTTTGTTAGTTTTCCAGCATGGTTGGGACAACCGACCAGAGTTCCTTCAAATGCTTTGTGCATGTGTATGTCAAAATCCATGATGTCATACATGTAACACATGGTCACACCAAATATTGATTTGATTTAGATTTGTCTCTTGTATGTTCACTGTATGTTGCTAAATAATGGAAATGCATAGATGATGCTCTCATATCATAACATTGAACATCACCTGCCTTTGTTTTCAGATGCACATTGGCACTTCATGTTTTTACTCTTTCTACCTTTTGACATACATTTTATGACATTTATTAGAAAAACCTTACTTAAACATTAGATATTAAACACAGTAAGCAATTAGATTTGGGACCATTGAAATGGAAAGGGGGGGAATTTAAGTACACACGGGTGAGATATAATTTTGCGAGTAGAAAAAACTTCTACTTGCAAACTTGTTTATATATATGATGTCTTGAAACTCCAGACTATGGCCACAGTCAAATTCCTTGATTACCCAGAAGGTGGGGGCATTTTTCAATAATTACAGGTAACGGATCCAAACAGGTAGAATGGAGACAGTTCTCTAAACATAGACCTCTGCCTCTCTGAATTTGGGTTTCCACTTTGTAAAATTTGTAAGCACATAGACTTACACATATGCATATGTGTGTGTACACGTATGTGAGATACACAGTTTGTTTTTAAAAATTGTTAGATTTTTGAAACTGATGTTTATTTCCGGAAAATGTCCAACATTTTATTATTTTTACTAAATCATTGCCATAATATGAAATAATTTGAAATGTCACAATCTGTCTTTTGTTGATCTGTAAAGTTGTGCTGTTTTTTCACTATCATGTGCCATGATCTGACTGGCATGGGTCATTCTTTAGCAAAGATGTTTTTAAAATTGCTCCTGCTCCTCCAATGTTCACTCTAACGGTGCTTTTCCATTGGAGTTCGGTGACGCCAGTCACGGCACGAATACTCTAAATATGCGCACGTGCCAGCGGTGTTTCAATTCGAGTTGACACTCGTGACAAACTTCACAAACGTGGGGAGAGCTGCGCCCATATAGTCGACTGCACTATGGTGACTCGGCTGGCTCCCGCTGTGTGTTTGTGAAGTATTACGAGTGCCCTGTGCGGCACTCGTTTCAACTCCCGCGCCTGCCGCCTCGCTCGTTGCCCACGCATATCTGCGTCAAATGACATCGCTGGATGCAAATTCTTGCGGCGTGTATCAATGCCGCATCTCTTCCCATCCACTTACATGGTATTTTCGGGATTTTCGCCGCCCGCGACAAGCCTCACCAAACTACAATGGAAAAGCACCGTAACTTGGGTCATACTGCTCCAAAGGTCTCACTAAAATGGCACGTCCAGCTCCAAAAATCTTACTGACACGTACAATTTCCTTCAGAGACCTCAACCAGGGTCTTTCCCGGCTCTAATTAACATAGACCAGGGGTTTTTCAAAGTCTGAGATAAGGACCCTCCCCTAGGGGAATTCAAACCATGCCCTAATTCTTATCACTATTATTACTGTTATTGTTGTTGCACTGTATGTTCCACAAAGGCTACAAAAGGTCAACAACAATGCATGTTATACACATTTACATCATCTTTAACTGTGTATGTGCTAAATTTCTTTTTATAACACATTTTAACATCCTTATGTTCCAACATCTTTTCAAAACTAATTTCAACATCTTGTCTTAACATATATATATATTTTTAAACAAAAATGTCTTAACATATCTACGTTTGTAACATATTCTTAGTGTTCTAAGAATATGTATATTTGAGCAATATAGCCTCTTATCATTGTTTTTCCTCTCGCCGCATTCCACCTCCCCTAAAGCCCTCTGCTGCCCCCCAGGGGAGGCACGCCTCGCACTTTAAAAAGCACTGACGCTTTTTCAAATATCTCACTAACATTGGTTGTTTTCTTCCCAACATCTCCCTAACATTTGAGCTCCTCCACCAAAGATCTCACAACATGGACTATTCTCACTAACAGCTGTCTTCTGCAAGATTTTTATCGTAGCTTCTATGAGGGTGCTCAGATGCATCTCATCTGAGCATCACAGCAAAAGACCTGTTTAAGCGTCAAAACTGTTTGAAGCATTCCAAGTCTCTGCAAATGAATATTTTGTTCATCATCTCTTCGTATCTTTTTCTCAGAGAGCCGAGAAGACAACAGCGTGTTCGACTTGTTCGATCTGATCAAAGTCCCCAAAAAGAACCACGGAGTGACGCTGGTGAAAGGTGATGACCCCTACAGCCCTGCCTACAAGATCCTGAACCCAGACCTCATTCCGCCCGTACCCGATGATGCCTTCCGCAACTTGGTGGACTCAGTACGAGAAGAGCGCGGCTTCCTGCTGCTGCTCAACTTCAAGCAGTTCAAACGCACGCGAGGCGGCTTGCTGACAGTGGAGCGTCGAGATGGCACTGGGCCTGTCTTTGAGGTGAGACTTACACAAAAAGTTTAATACAAATTATTATTATTGTCTTTTCCAAGCATTATTTATTAGGGTTAGTGGAAACAGGTGAAGATGGGGGGAAGACATGCGGGAAATCACGTCAGTGGTGGGATTCGAACCACCGACTCACCGTGCCATTAAGGCATATGCGTGCTTTCCAGTGCACTGCCTAACCGACTGAGCTACTGGGCAGCACTAATACAAATTATTTAAATGAAAAATAAAAATCCACCAAAACTAAGAAAAGCATAATTCCTAAGAAATGTAAACTCTTTCATCCAATTAGATTGTTGATATATGCGTATGCATGCCTGTGACTGTCATTGTAATATAGGTAATACAATATAATACAGTGCATGTTGAACAATCAGAGAGTGATATGAGTCGACATAGTGGGCCATGTCAGTAGATGTAAAGATGTTCCTCCAAAAGTGGCATGTTTTGTTTTCCTTTTGACAAACAATAGTCAATGTTATATTTTCAATTTTGTTTGTTGTTTGTCAAGTTTTGTTTTGTTGTTTGTCTTTCTGTTGCTGTGAAAGTTACAGTTGTGGCAGTTACATTATACATTGAAACTAGTATTATGTCTCCCCCTATATACCGTTCTTAGTAGATAAAAGACGATAGGGAAATTCATAATAGGCACAAATCACTGTTAGCTCATGGTAAGCGGCAGCAGTGACATTTTGCCTTGCTGTTATTCCGAAGGTGGTGTCCAACGGGAAGGCCGACACGCTGGACTTGGTGTTCTCCACAGAGAGCACGCAGCACGTGGTGTCCATCGAAGACGTGGGCCTCGCCACGGGCCACTGGAAAAACATCACGCTCTTCGTTCAGGAGGACCGGGCTCAGCTCTACGTGGGATGTGAAGAAGTGAACACCGCCGAGTTGGACGCCTCGATCCACTCCATTCTAACTCACGACGCGCCGCGCACCGCCCGCCTCCGGCTGGGCAAGGGAGCAGTGAAGGATCGCTTCATGGTGAGCACGCTTTGGCTGCGTCCGCCTTTTTACCAGGGTTCCCTCACAACCGTAAGAAGGGCCGTCAGGAATGTGATGTAGCACTCCGACAACACACCAGCGATGTAGTCACACTAGCGATTGTGAGTCTGAGACCGAAAGTTGTGTATTTGGGTAGACCCAGAAACCAAAATATAGAGACATTAGGGGCACAGGTAACCCGACCTGTGTCAATGCCCATTGGAATTGCTAAACATGCGGAATAGGCACTGAATGCTGTGGTTTGGCGCTGCTGTTGTGTGGACATCTTCAGGCTCACGTGACATAAGTGCTGTGATGTAAAGTGTGAATTTAAAAAAACGATCCGCTTATTTTGTCAGAGTCCCTCCAATACCCTAACCCTAACCATCGTTAACCATAGCCTTAACCCTAACCTTAACCCCTAACCCAACCTTAACCTAACCCTAACAAAATAATCAGATCGTTTTTGGTTATTGGAACACTGCGACGTTGAATCTGCGTGTACCCCCCAGTCCAGACTTTGGACCTTCCCACTCACATAAATGGCTCAGGGCAAGTGCGGAACAAGTCACAGGTGTGATTATTTGCTTGGCCTTTCAACATGAATAAGGTGTCATTTTCTGGCTAAAGGAGGCATCGTAACAGATAGGATTGTGGTTTCAGATTGTGGTTCCGGTGTTAGTGGGGCCATGTCTCACTGTTCATGTGGGTAAATAGAGCTTGCCAAAATACCAGAAACAGTCTGTCACTTCTCCCCATGGCACAGTGCACTGTCTATAAATTTTGGCCAGATATCACTATATTGTCTGTTGTGCCTGCTGTGACTATCAAATGACGTTTTCCCAGCAAGTTCTTGGAGGTCCGTGATTCAGAACCAGAATCTGCTGTGATGTCATCCCACTGCAGGGTGTGCTACAGAATGTGCGCTTTGTGTTCGGAACAACGCTAGAAGCCATCCTCCGCAACAAAGGCTGTCAAAACAGTGAGTTACGATTTAAATTATACACCGAGCGATGGGAATGGTTTATAAACCCCTCAGGATTTATGAAAAATGTATTCTAGTGAGACAAGCTTGCCTAGTTCGCGTATGATGTCGACTTATTTATGTACTCACAAGCTCATCAATTTGCAACGCTTGGAGTAGTTTGCTTGTCGGAAGTCTCTTGAGATTCTCCTGGTCGTAGCTTACACAGGGCTGCTGGGTTGGTGTTCAAACACAGAAGTAAGTGTGTGTGAGCAGGACTTGAGAATAAAGCAGGGACATTTTTTCCTAATGAAAGGGGAGCACTCTATGGAAAGTCGGTGCTAAAGTCTATTTCTCTGTCCCTTCGTCTGCTAAACCAATAATATGTAATTCCCACATTGGGGATCATTAAATCATCTATCTGCTGTTCCAATGACCAAAAGGTTGGTGGTGGTTTGAATTCTGGCTTATCAGTCTATCTACCACTCACAGCAAAGAATGGAATTGATAACATATAGCGAGTGATGTATTATATTATAGTTTATGTCGTATAAATACATCTATATTGGATACATTTTTGAATGTCTACTTGTGGAACTGGGAGTCCAGCATATACGTTTTGTTCGAGTCAAAAAACACAAACGACAGTACTGATTTCTTCCCCGCTTGCTCCTCACTTGACCATAACATCACAACTTCAACAAACCACACATACGGAAAATGGAACTGCACAACACAAAAAAACATATACACAAGAACAAAAACATTTTTGAAATTCTTCCCTGCCCCCAGCCAGAGGCACCAAAAAAAAAATGCAAGGGAATGACTCTATTCAGGGCTGGAGTAATAACCGTGGCATCTTTCGACGACCAACCCATCTGTCAGCGTGACCGGGAATGGTTAGTAATAATAAGATAACCATCACCGCTCTTTCTTGAAAATTGATTAATAAGCCGCTGTCCCTGGTTTATGAGTCAGACTTGGCATGTCAAATAATTTTCAATAATTTTATCGATGGATCATCGATTGACGACAAGGTCTGTTTAAGCAGCAAGGTGCGACATGATACTGGCCAGTTCTTCTGAGTTGGTTTGACCAAAATATGTTCTCAACATGCTAACCATATGAAAAATAATATTGTGACATAATATACAATAATATTTTTCCAATGTAAGTTTTCATAACGTAATCCCCATGGCATGATGAATAAGATTGTTCTATGTTGCAGTATGGAATTGTGATTATCAGGTAAAACATGATTCAATTTAGATTGCTACTCTGGTTGATTGGTTATTGATTAATCCCTGAACAGAATCAATAACCAAGCGAAATTGGCTATGATCGACCCATATTGGCTT
Source organism: Bregmaceros cantori (assembly GCA_900302395.1). Lineage (NCBI taxonomy): Eukaryota > Metazoa > Chordata > Actinopteri > Gadiformes > Bregmacerotidae > Bregmaceros > Bregmaceros cantori. Next base: position 11,320 of record OMKY01210858.1, on the reverse strand, counting down.
CAGCCCACTCTGTGTTGTCCCCGTTTCATCCACAGTGACCAATCAAAACAGACACAAGCAATACGTCAATTTTATTGAATCAAGTTATGTTGTGATGAAGGCCGCCTACCCTCCGTGTGTAAGGTGGATGGGGACCTCTGCAGCTTAGGATTTAAATAGGCGGCCATTTTGCTGCCTCGGAACCAAACTCAAACTCAAACTTTATTTATTTGTATAGCACTTTTCATGCAGAGCAACACAAAGTGCTTTACAGAAACAGAACAATGAACAGAACAACGTCACCCCCAGGCTCCCAAATCAAACACACTCGCGCACACACACAGGCACACACGCAAACAAATACAGTGGGCTGATGTACCGATGACAGTAACATCCTAGTTGTAAGCTAGATCAAAGAGATGTGTCTTGAGCTTTTACTTAAAAACATCGACAGTCTCCGCGGCCCTGAGGGCCTCCGGAAGACCATTCCATAACCAAATAGGCTGTTGTGATGGTCACGTGCACGGAACTTGAAAGTTCCTCTTACTTTTTGCCCATGCTGGATGGCTAATCCAGCCCTGACTCTATTGAAATCGTTGTGGTTCTGTCATGCAGCTCACGCCCCTGCAGAGGCCATGGTGCTGGACAACCTGAACGGGTCATCGGCCATCCGAACCGAGTACACCGGACACAAGACCAAGGGTGAGGAGCAACAAGATGTGATTCCAGACTTGCCACACTTTATTCAAAAATGCAACTTTGTAATATTTTCTCTTTTTCTAACTCACACCAATGGCTAGGTCGTTGTGGACACAACCTGCAATCTGTACTATAAATTACCTCTTGTAACTTTAAGAACAACACTAATCCGAGTCAGAATTGCTCCCTAACAACCAGGCTAATCTGCTTAACAGCACATACTAACAGACAGTTAGTATGAGTAGTTTAAAGTGATGCTCTCTGTGCATGCAGTTCTTAATTTGTTTGCCTTCTGCTATTTCTGAATGGCGGACGAGAACTGAATGTATTTGTTTTCGAGTTGAGCAAAGTTTTTTCCTACTAGGAGGAAATGTAGCAGGTGTCAGATTGTCAGATGTTGCAACTAGGTCCAAAAAAAATGCACAATGCAGAGGACACACAAGAGCGATCATACAGTGCATCATTGAGGAAAAAACATTACCAGCAGGTTGGCCAGATGTGGACCATAATCATCAAAAACATCACCAACAGCCTGTCTGTGTGTGATTTCCTGCAGATCTACAGATGGTGTGCGGTTTCTCCTGCGAGGACCTGACCAGCATGTTTAAAGAGCTGAGGAGTCTGGGAGTTGTAGTCAAGGAATTGTCCAACGAGCTACGGCAGCTGGTGAGCTCTGCTGTCTGGCTCCATACCCATTAGTCATGAAAACTCCAGCCGCCAAAAGTGTGTGCGCGGAAGTGTGTCAGGTCTTGTGAGTTATATAATTTAGTAATGCACTCAAAGTATATGTGTGTCTGTGTGGGGGAGCACATGAAAAAGGCAAAGTGATGTGTTGTTGTCGACAACAAAAGCTGCTCCAGACAGGTTTATTTACTAATAGTAACATAATCATACTTCACCAACTTACCCATAGATCGCTGGCACTTGCCGCGGTCACGTGACCAGATTTTCGGGTCGCAGTGGCCGCTGGGTAATGTAGTTGGCTTGTGCTGAACATGTTCGCTGGTGGCGTCAGTCACAATCGCGCTACTCTACGAACACTTGCATTTTGTTTTGTTTGTTTGTTGTGGGGTTGCCACACATACTGCTAGCACTAAAAGTACACATTTTTGTACCACCACGCCGCAGGTTTGCAATCTCTGAGTGCTTCTAGTTTTTCAATAAATTGAAAAAAATGAATCAAAAAGCATGTGGTTCCTCTAGCTATTCATGCTTTAACTGTGACGGCTCTTAATTTTTTCGTGGAACCCCAATTTTAATCTGGTGTCAAATTTGAATGTTTTTCTTTTTCTTTTTAATTCTAGACGGACGAAAACAAGCTCATCAGGAACCGCATCGACATTCACAGTGGAGTATGCATCCACAATGGCATCGTCCGCAAGAACCGTGACGAGTGGACCGTGGACGATTGTACTGAGTGCACTTGTCAGGTGAGTGTATGTGCGCTGCATATGTGTGAGAAGAAGAGAGGGGAGGAAGGGGGGAGGTGAGGGGGAGAGAAAGTGACGGAGAGAGGGGGATGGAGAGAGATATAGCTGGGGAGAGAGAGGTAGGGGAAGGAGAGAAAGAGATAGATATAAGAATAGTGTTTCAGTGGTTAGATGGTTGCCGTTAGAATGGATTTTTAAAGTTCCTGTGATGTGAGATGTGACTCCCCAAAGCAATCCATCCCTCCTAAACCTTAATCTAACCATAAACACTAACCTTAACGCTAATCTTCTACTCCTAAATCTAACCTAACAAAATAAGCCAACCGTTTGGGCGTCCCACAACACATCATAGGACCTTATAATAGGTATCCATTCTAATGCCAACCTTGGGTAGAGAGGATTGCAGGAAATCATTCATCAACACAGAGAAAGAATGTACAGAGAGAGAAATAGTGGGGAGAGAGCAAGTGAAAGAAGAGAATACAAAGCCAGTGAATGAACAAAGAGGAGTAGTTTAACGGTTATATTTTAACAAGACAAGTGATGTGAATATCTCACCTCTTGACGGTTCAAGGTTCAATTATTGAACACGGCCTTGCCTGCAGCCAAATGTATTGATAGATCCAACGTGTTCCATGTTCACACCAGATCAACGAGACATGGTTATGCATTTATCTGAAACACTTGCTGGTATGAACGGGTCGAAATCCAATATATTGCTGCCTGGAGACCCGCACGGGGGTGAAAAGGTTGGGGTGCATGAGACTGGATTTAACAGCAGAATAGTCGTTTAAGTCTAGCATAGAAAATAATGTATTAGATGGGGAATCCAGGTTGTGATTGTATTTGTGTGTATACTGTGTAGATGCTATGTAAAATCAGGCCTGGGAAAAGGTCAATTTTAGATTGCTTTAACAAGATAAAAACATTGTTGATTTCATTTCTTAAGTTTTTCTTCCAAGTAATCCGAATACTCCATGCCCCAATTATTTTTAATTCATTTTTAATTACTTAAAAATGAAAATGAATTAAAATCTTCAATCAAATGTATTGAACAAATTTTTTAATTTTTCGTTTTCTCATCTTCTATTATGAGTTGGAACAGCACCACATTACGGCAAAACATTTGTTGAAATACTGATTCAAGTTCATTTCTCAACAAGTTATCCAAAAGAAACCTTACCTCCTCGTGTCATGCCATGCATACAACCCTGTGCTTTGTCAACAGAACTCAGCTATCGTGTGCCGCAAGATATCGTGCCCCCTGGTGCCCTGTGCCAACGTCACCGTGCCCGACGGAGAGTGCTGCCCACACTGTGGAACCCGTGAGTTACGGCTGCTTTTCTTGTCTTGGCTTGTGATTGTGCTTTTAACCAGATATGGGCAGAGTAGCCATAAAAATTACTCAAGTAAAAGTATTGTTACCTCAGCAAAATGTTACTCTAGTAGGAGTAAAAAGTAGTCATCCAAATAGTTACTCAAGTAAAAGTAAAAAAGTATTCCACCAAAAAGTTACTTAAGTAGCGAAAGTACTGAGTAACTTTTAGTTTAAAAAATGAATTCAAAAAATGAATGAAAAAAAATCGCCCGAGAGAGAGACAGAGACCGAGTGGGAGAGAGAGAGAGCGAGAGACACCAAGAGAGAGAGAGCGAGCGAGAGAGAAAGCGCCCGAGAGAGAGATATGACATCAACATATGTGCCAACAGTTTCCAACGGGTGTCGCTAAAGGCAGAGTTGATGTACCGAGTACTTTTTAGTGACATCTCAGTAAAAAGTAGGTTTTTTTCACATCAAATTCACTCAAGTAAAAGTAGAAACTACCTTGTGAAAAATGTACTCCAAAAGTAAAAAAGTACACACAAAAATTGTAACTGAGTAAATGTGATGCGTTACTGCCCATCTCTGGCCATACTCTAGTCCGCAGCTCATGCTGTGTGTAAGTAGCAAGTTGATAGGATTAGATTGATATCTTTTTTTGTAATGCTAGTGCTTGATTATGCGTGTGCAAAATGAAGGGCGATTAGTCGATTAATCGACTAATCGTTGCAGAGAATTAATTGGCAATAAATTTAATAAAATCAATAATCGCCCAGAAATTGAATCATCGTTACTTCGGCAGTTTTCTGTTGACAAACCAATGAGGAAGTAAGATTCAACCACGGGCTCTACCGTGATGTCCATATTTATATACAGTCTATGGAATCAATTCCTTAAAATTGGAGCAAGAGTCAAAAGTATTTATTTATTTTTTTTAACTAAACCCTAGTAATAATGCCAACCACCCCTGTTTGAAGATGTAATATCAAGGAAATTCTCTCTAATTTCAATTTTAAGAGTCATTCCTGACCTTGGCACTTTTTAACTCTAAATTAAAAACACATTTATTTAGAATGCTTATAATACTGTGTAGTGTGGTGACTGTTTTTATTTTATTTCTTTTATCTTTTTTATTCTTTTTACCGGCGCTCTGTTTTCTGCTGCGTTCTTATCGTTGTTCTGTTCATCGTGATACGTGTATATGTTTTATGTTCTGTTTTCATTTTATGTGAAGCACTTTGCTCTACAAATAAATTTGATTTGATTTGAATTTAAAAAAAAATGTGTTTGCAAATCTTTACTTCAATTTCTATTTTAGAAATGCATTTTGGCATCTTTAGCAATAAGCATATGTTTTTTTTTCAAGACTTCTACAGTGGCACTCAAACAGTTAATTAGTAATAAAGAAAAAAATAGTCAACCTTGCACATTCACTTCCAACCCGTCATAGCTCTGAGTGTATTCATAAAACAATATTATAAATGAACACGACTGACCAATTTGCATAATGAGACCCAATGAGATGTATGAACGCTTGTTTTTCCATCGGGGGTGAAGCGGAGTACACGACAAAAATTCATCAGCATTACTTCCGCAATTAAAATGCAAAATAAATAAATACATTCATACATAATGATGAAGGCATCAATAATTAATCAAAATTTGTTTTCTTTGGTGGGGGATACTAAGCAAGGCCCAAAGGCGGAATAGCGTGCCGGCGTGTGCACAATTGAAGCATATTAAAAGGCAAATACTAGAAAGGTCTACTCTAGGGGGGTGGGCTTTGCGGTGCAGTCGGTTAGACCGCCTCATCCTGCACCATGCACTCTTGTGCCTTTGGCTTCGTCTCACAGCGCAGATAGATAGTCACGTCTCCGGCATAAGTCAGCTCGCATTCTAATTCCCCACTCTCTGATAGATAGAAGATAGCTCTGGCTAACAATTTTAGATGCAGAGAGAGAGAGAGAGAGAGAGAGAGAGAGAGAGGGGGAGAGAGAGAGATAGAGAGAGAGATAGAGAGGGAGGAAGAGAGAGAGACTAGAATTTACAATTCTCAAATGTATTACTTTACATGCAGATATGGGCAGAGTAGCCATAAAAATTACTCAAGTAAAAGTATTGTTACCTCAGCAAAATATTACTCAAGTAAAAGTAAAAAGCAGTCATCCAAATAGTTACTCAAGTAAAAGTAAAAAAGTATTCCACAAAAAAGTTACTTAAGTAGTGAAAGTACTGAGTAACTTTCAGTTTAAAAAATGAATACAAAAAATGAATGAAAAAAAAAGATCGCCTGAGAGAGAGAGCCCGAGAGAGAGACCAAGTGGGAGAGAGAGAGAGCGAGAGACACCAAGAGAGAGAGCGAGCGAGCGAGAAAGCGCCCGAGAGAGAGATATGACATAAACATATGTGCCAACAGTTCCCAACGGGTGTCGCTGAAGGCAGAGTTAATGTACCGAGTACTTTTTACTGACATCTCAGTAAAAAGTCCTTTTTTTCACCTCAAATTTACTTGAGTCAAAGTAGAAAATAACTTGTGAAAAATGTACTCCAAAAGTAAAAAAGTACACAAAAAAATTGTAACTGAGTAAATGTAATGCGTTACTGCCCATCTCTGGTTACATGTGTCAACATTATTTGAGAGATTTGCAGAGCATGCAGCCCGGAGCACCCCGATGGTAGTTGTGATCACATCGGTGTGCCATAGCAATCAGCCACTGACCGGCTCAAAGATGCGTATCTTTTCTTTTTTTTCCCCAACAAAATACGCCGAAAATAACACATTAAACAAATCCTCTCCTCCATTGCCATTTTGAAATGTCCTCGTCTTCCTTTTTCTTCTTCCTCCAAAACTTCTGGAGCAGGTCACCGGATTGCTAAGCTCTTGACCAACAGACAAACTGACGAATGAAGCTAGCTACGGAACCAGACGTAATTTTTCGTCGTCCATTTCCGTTATTACTGGAGGGTGTAAATGGGCCTTTATAATTTAAATCCAAGCCCTTACAACCAACAAGCTACAAGCAGCATCATGGCTAATATAGTGAGCTAGCCAACAACCAGTGGCAGCTGCCGCTGCAGGCTGTGACGTTAACTTTAGCTGCTTGCTGTCGTACCCCCGGCACTCTCTCTTGACATGGCACGACTTCCAATGGCAGGGGGCGTCCACAGCCAAGCGACCCATCCACCCTAACAATCACTGCCATGCGCTTAGAAACCTCCCAATACCATCATCCATCAATAGCATTGCATTCATCTGGCAGCTCTCTGTATTGTCATAGGCGGGGCTCCGAACCGGTTCAAGGAACGAAAACGCATACCGAAAATGAAGAGAATTTTACGAAGAGCGGAAACGGACAGACGACAGCGCGGCACAGCTCACATGCACATCCACCGGAAAATCGCCACAAGTGCAAATCGGCCAGGCCACACCAGGTTTCAGGACCCACTAAGGTGAGGGTCTGGAATGTGGGCGTCACCCCACTCCGAGGGGGTGACGCAACGTGGCCGGCCAATCACAGAAGGGGGAGGGGGGGTGGAACAGAACAGAAACATTATGAAATCCACAAAGCCGGTTAAAAACCTTTTTTTTTGTTACATATATATTTTAACATATCCTATGTCTGGGAAACTATTTCCGGTTGTGCATCCACCAAACTTTCAAACCCCATGCATCTGGGGCTCCATCTTGAGGACAAGCGAGGAAGCCAATGTAATGCCGTTTTAAACCCATTTTAATACAGTGGTTAATACAAAGTTATTCTTTAGGCGCAAGCACCATTTGCCACTTAACATTGCACAATATAAGGAACTTTAAGAACAAACATAATTTTGCATTCGGATTCCGATATTTTGGTGGCTGAACGGTTCAGAGAACATAGGCCTGCTTGAACCGTTCAGAACGGAACGTTTTGAAAATAATTTCGTTTTCAAGCCCTGATCATAGTATCATCTTTGCTGTGATTCAAGAGAAGTAGTTGGACGAGTGAGTTTATGACCTTCGTGAACAAAATTTCGCAAGCAGTTGTGGGTGGATTTTCATTACATTTTTTACCAGAGGTAGGTAGACCTATGGAACAATTCATTAAAAGGGATTTATCTTAACCATTCTCTGCCAAATCAAATGACAAATTATGGATGGATTTTCAGTATAACTGACTTCATCCAGCCCCATACCCTCTTGTGCCTATGTCTTATTCTCAAAGCGCCCACAGCTATCACAAGATTGATTCCCCCCCACATGCATAATGCGCACGCCCCCCAAAAAATAACAAGAAAAATGAAATAAAGATTGATCCTGTGGCCTTGGCGGAAGTTTGCGCTTCTTCTTCTAGTGCTTCTCCTAGTTTGCTGTTTTCGCCACTCGGTTTCCAGTCGCACACTCAACAAGCACGGAGACACGTCTCGCAGCGTCACCATGGAAACAAAGAAAACAAGGAGACGAGAGCCGGCAAACAGCAAACATCCTGTCCGTGAATTTACAATTAGCAAACAAGTTCCTCGTCCGTCCTTCATCTTTTCCACTCTGCATATTTCCGGTTATGGCTCAATTAAACCTTTGAGTGCCAAGGACTGCTATAGAAATCTTACACAAAAAAAATAATTTCTAAGGTTCGAAAAACAACAACACATTTTTATAGGAAGTGCCACAGTGGCTCGCTCGGTGAGTCAGAGCGCTGCAAAGCACCCACAGGCCGTAATGACAGATCATCGTGAGTTTGCTTCCCCTCACCAACAGATTTTCAACATGTGTGGTCCCCTTCTTCTCCTGCTCCAATCTAATCTTTTTTTTTTTAAATTATTATTATTTTTGGGGCGCAAGTGCCGTTTTTCATTCTTTATTGAGCGGAATAGTGGCGATTAAATCAGAAACTGGCATGAAGCGTCGTGGGAAGATATTGCAGAAAAGCCGGACAGGGGATTTGAACCTGCGGCACTGCTCGACCTATGGTCTGGGGGACGCACTCTCTACCCGCTCGGCCATCGCGCGCCCCGTTCCAATCTAATCTTAAATGAAGGTGAAAATGTCCTAAATATGCAAAAAAAAAAAGAAAAATCATAGAAAGTTGAGGTTCTTATATTTATATTATTAAGCATTAGGTTTACATATGATTTAACAGAATATTTGGTGGAACTTCTAACATAAGTGGAATACTTTTGCAGTGGAATACTTCTTACACACAAACATGGGTCTTAAAGTTAGCTTCTCCAAGTGTCAGGACATGTTCAGGTTAGATTGGCGCAAGCAAAACCATTACATCCCTTACGTGCTGCGTTTCGGGGATATAATTAGACTATAAAGCCCCTTTTCCACAGACTTACTTTAGGCCAGCACGGCACATCCGCCCGGAAAATCGCCACAAACGCAAATCGGCCAGGCCACACCAGGTGTCAGGACCCACTAAGGTGAAGGTCTGGAATGTGCCCGTCCGTGGCCACGCTTGCTGGTCGCCGATTGGTCACACTCCGAGGGGGTGACGCGACGTGGCCGGCCAATCACAGTCGGTCAGGCATCAAAAGAACAAAGCAGACACCAGTGGGGGGGTGGGGTGCGCCACCTTTATCCCCACTAACCCCTTCTGTCATGCTATACAGCGGCCACAGCACACAGCCGGCAGTGTTGTGAACTCATGTTTTAATGGGGAGGTTTTAAAAAAATCGACACCACCCCCTCATGGCCGCATAAAGAACAGTGGAAACACATTGAACTAAACTTAACACATTGAACTAAACTTAACAGAGAAGCGCCGAACTGTGCCTTGAGGTTTTTTTGTAATTTTAGAAGTGGCTTAACACCTATAGGGGCGGCTGCTATTAGGCAAAAGTGTGTGCCAAAACAGTGCCCAAAACCATCTGTTGTTCCCCCAGCCCTTTGAACAGAGCGGAGGGCACAGGGTGAGGTTGGGGACACTCTACCGTGGACCACCCCGACTCCGTTCAGTGGTGGCACGCCGACCACTGGCGTTTAATCCGTGTCGGGGGCGTTAACACCGCATGACCCCCCGCGTGACAGATATGCCATGCTAGCCTCCCACACGGCCGCAGCCTCCTGGGAGGGACTGGGACGGGGGGAAGACAGCAATGGCAGAGGGTCCTTCAAACTCTTGGACCGTAGATCTACAAGGTGGATTTTAAATGTTTTCCTTTTAAGCAGCACTATGCCACTTTTTTTACATTCTGCAGATCAACTTGGCTATAAAATATATTTTGTGTTCTCTTTTCTTTGAAGCTATTTTTTGGGCGCAAGCGAAGTTTTTCATTCTGTATTGGGAGAGATAGCGATAGGATTAAATCGGTAACTAGGATGAAGAGTCGGGGGGAGACATTGCAGAAAAGCCGGAGCGGGGATTAGAACCCGTGGCGGTGCTCAACCTATGGTCTCTATATATATATATATATGTGTATGTATATATATTTTATATTTTAGGTTATCCTTTTAAACAGCACACTGATAGAGCACACCTAGAGGGGAATTGGAAGGTACTGGACGCTTGGCCAGTATTATTTTTTTTTTTTGGAATGTAATTTTTTTTGTTGCTAGCAGGGCTCCGAACCGGTTCAAGGAACGAAAACGAAAACCGAAAACGAACATAATTTTACGGAATTTTATGAGGAGCGTAAACAGAAATGAAAAAAGATTTCTTCAACTGTTCCGGAACAGAAACGAAACATTATGAAATCCACAAAAACGGTTAAAAACGTTTTTTTTTTTTTTTTCCTGTTCTCTATATATTTTAACATTTCCTATGTCTGGGAGACTATTTCCTGTTGTGCATCCATTCAACTTTCACTGTCAGTTATGCATCTGGGGCTCCATCTTGTGGACAGACAGGGAAGCGAACGTAATGACGCTTTAAACCCAGTTACACGTTAATACAGTTGCACTGTTTGAAAGTCCAGCAAATGTATTTTGTATTAACTATATCTCAACTTAACATTACAAAATATAAGGAACTTTAAGAACGAACAAAATGTTTGCGCTCCGAACCGGCTCAGGACCAATATTTTGGTGGCGGAACAGAACTTTTAAAAAATAATTTTGTTTTCAAGCCCTGGCTGCTAGTAGTATTCTAGATATTTAGACTGTATAATACGTTGCATAGTGCCACTTTACCAGGGCATGGGAGCCATGAAACTTATCACCACGGCCAAGCTAGCTTAGCACCCACTCCGCCTCATCGTGTCTCCAGAGGTCAAAGGTCAGAGCCTCTTGCCTGGCCGCTTGGGGAGAGAGCTGTGCCCTGCGACTCTGTGCTGCCCGCCAGCAAATCATTACGATATGCTGTACGCACGTTCTCTCACAGAGAGAGAGAGAGAGAGACACTCACACACAGACACATACTCATGTTGAACCACACACCGACAAAACATTCATGCACGTTCGTGCACACACAGACACATACTCATGTTGAACCACACACCGACAAAACATTCATGCACGTTCGTGCACACACAGACACACACACACACACGTTGAACCACACACCGAAAAAACATTCATGCACGTTCGTGCACACACAGACACATACACATGTTGAACCACACACCGACAAAACATTCATGCACGTTCGTGCACACACAGACACACACACACACACGTTGAACCACACACCGACAAAACATTCATGCACGTTCGTGCACACACAGACACACACACACACACACACATGTTTAACCACACACCGAAAAAACATTCATGCACGTTCGTGCACACACAGACACACACACATGTTGAACCACACACCGACAAAACATTCATGCATGTTCGTGCACACACAGACACACACACACACATGTTGAACCACACACCAAAAAAACATTCATGCACGTTCGTGCACACACAGACACACACACACACATGTTTAACCACACACCGAAAAAACATTCATGCACGTTC
>OMKY01210848.1:0-12388 GCA_900302395.1 Bregmaceros cantori | reverse complement strand
GAGAAGCGGCGCTGCCACAGCGGTGGTAGCGTGCACCGCAGCGGCGGGGCCCGGACGGGATCGTCCATGCAGCGCTCGTCCAGCTTCAGTCATCCGTCGAGACCGAGCGAGCGGCCAGCGGCTCTCGCGCCAGCTTCGTCGTCCTCTTCGTCCTCTTGTTCGCCGTCCTCGTCCTCGGAACGGCTGTGCGTGTCGGTGGGAGGGGGTCTGGCTCGCAGCCGCTCCCAGCCATGCGTGCTCAACGACGCCAAGATCGGACTCAAGCGGCGCCGGCCGGCCGACTCGGCCCAACTACACCGACCCTCCCTGGACCTCGCCAAGATGACACAGGTGAGAAGTGGGGCCGATGTGGGTGTCTCTCGTAGAGTTCGAAAGGGCATGGAGCATCATTTCTGGAAAGCCAATTACCAAAGCTCAAAGGCACGTGAGGCGGCACAAGCTCTTCCCCCCCTCCCCGATCTCGCCTCATTTTCGGACTAATCCTGTCAATAAAAATGGAAAATGGTGCTTACACTGAAAAAAAGTAACTTAAAAAAAAATCTGCCAAAGAGTCATTTTGTTCACGGACAACCAAACATACCTAACCAAAATGTAACCTCCATGGCAGAAGTAATGACTTGAATGGAACGTGGAGCCAAGTTTCATTCTTTGCTTGCATTTTTTTCCTATTTTTGTATTTTGTCGGAATCGTCTGTAAAGGTGGGGGGGGGAGCGGCGGGCGCGGTGGCGCAGCGGGAAGAGACGAGCGCGCCCAGTAGGCAGCGACTCAATCGGGTCATTGTCGGAGCACACAAAGCGCGCACTCTCCCCACCCCCGTACACCCTCTGTTCACCCCCGTCATAGACTGTCCTCTTGTTGTTATGCTGACTGGCAATTTGTGTCAAAACCGTCATCATGCATTCTGCCCCGCGCCTCACCCACTCTAACCCAAACCCTGGGTTCATGTCAGGATTCAATCTTTCAGTCGGTGTGGATGGCCATGCTTCAGAATAGTCATACTCAAATCATTTCCGTGAGCTTGGGCGAGTTGATACGTGCGCATGCGATTAGAGCGATCATTGGGTCAGGTAAAACCAGGGTCGAAAAAAGTGTTAATCAAATCGTGTTATCCAATCACAGCGCAGTAGGTGGGACAAGCAGCGCGGAGACATGGCAACCAAACTCCGCCCACGTCTTGCATCGCCCATACGAGCTCCGTCCGCGTCCACGCTGATTGGTCGCACCGATGCGTGCCGGCGACTCGCCTGATTGTCCCAGACTATGCACCCTATGCAACGATGTGTGATGCATGGACGATGTGTTGGTTCTAGCTCGCCAGGCTAGGCAATGTTATCTCCGTAAATGAGACGTATCTCTCTCTAGCCGACCCTGACTGTGTGTAGAACTGATTGCATAGCCTGCTAATACATCTTATTTACGGAGATAGCACTGCCCATGAAGAAATACGCTGCCGCCTATAATTTACCACTCGCAACATTTTGGGTAGAGTACAGTAGCCGGCCAATCAGCGCGGACATGGGGGGAGTTTGTACGGGCTACGTAAGACGTGGGTGGAGTTTGTACGGGCTACGCGAGACGAGGGCGCCTCCACACCGCTTGTCCCACCTACTGCGCTGTGACTGGATAACACGATTTCATTCACACATTTTTTTACGTTTTCCGACACTGGTTTTACCAGACTCGATGCAAGCATCTAGCGATGTGCGATACGTAGACGATGTGTTGATTCTGGCTTGCCAGGCTAACAGTACAGGGGGGCTAAATTGAATTGAAAAGTCTGAAATGTCACTTGTGCCGCCAACAAATGTACACGTGTCACTATGCCTGAGTAGATTTATGATTCCATCGCGATCATGCGTCCCTGCAATTTGGATCGGATCTATTGATCCAATCGACATGAGCGAGCACACCAACTGGCGTGTCGGTTACAGTCGCCGTCACACGATGCACGAAGACTGTTGCAGAATATTTTCAGACTTGTGTGTACAAGTTAAGTAACGTTGACTCACAATCGGGGCGCAATGTCTCCTTTGCAAACAAACCGTTCATACTCGACTACAAAGGTTTGGGTGACCGAAACAAATGTTCCCAAATCACATTATTAATGTGTTGATTCCTGGCGGGGTGCGCGGTGGCAGAATGGTTAGAGAGCGCGTACCACAGGCCGAGCAGCGCTTCCGGCTCGCACACCACTGTCACTATCTCTGTAATCTCTCTCAATAAAGAATGAAAAAAATGGCGCGTGCGCCCCAAAAATTAACTTGAAATGAAAATATTATTGTGTCGATTCCTTAACTACATAAAGTACAACTCTACAATTTAAAACTCACTGAGAGCGCGAATGGGTGGATGTACGATATGACTGCAATCATATCGTCTATCACAATATTTAGCGATCAACATGATTCTATGATCATCACAGCCTATATCCTAAACATGTGAACTCTACATCGCGCAAACTGGGTCAGAAAGTGACACACGTTCCTCTGTAATGTCCTTCCTGTAGTGTACCTACACACACACACACACCTCATCAAATTGTTTTGGTTACACATCCTGCCAGACTCTCTTGTGTTTGACTAGCAGACACACACGCACACAGAGAGCTGTTTCACAAGTACAATTAGCGAGTCGTAAACGGCGCAGGGATGGACTTGGGCCGTGTGAACTGAGTCAGTTGGAGTTCATGAACTCTGGTGTGACGGTCAACCTGGAACACACCGACACCATCCAGATACCAACAACCAGAGCTGGGAATGGATCAGAACTTTCTGAGTCGATTCTGATTCATAAGGTCACGATCCGAAAATTCAAGTCAACACCACTTTCTGATTCACATACGGAACGGCGACCGATCAATCGGCACAGTGATTAATCGTTTACTTGTTTGGCCGATCTTCCGCTCAAACGTGATGAATTCATGTTGTCATTTGGCTTTCCCAGTGTCATGGCCCCGCCCATTGTCTTGGATACTGAATACTGTTGACCCCTACAATGACACATAATGGGTGAAAACTAAAAAATGAAAATGATAGCAATACATGGAGATAGTGAAACCACAAAAAGGTTTTATTATTAATATTGCAAAACTTTATAATTAACGCTTCAGGTTATTATTATTATTATTATTATTATTATTATTTCCCAATTCCTCAAGTCATCTTGCCAGGTTCTCCAACGATCAGACAGTGTGGATGTATTCACCAGGGTTTATTCAGGATACTTCAGGACAATTCAGCAATTGGCACAGGCAGTTACAGAGTGGGACACCGATCATCCCTCCACGGCACCAGCATCAGAGACTCTCTGGCTCACTTCCCCTGTTCCGCTACTTCCAACGTCTTTAGGCTGAATATCTGAATATCATATCACCCGGCACGTAGTACACGCATACAATAATAACAGCAGCTGGCCGTCTGCACTCCGCACCGCAGACAACGAGGTCAAGGAGATTATTCTCGGTGCTATCGCCCACATCAGTAAGAAAGTAGTGCTGCAAGAACTGCTATGTATCGACTCAGAAAATCAGAAGAACATATGAATTTTCTGTGGTACCTGCCACCGTTTTTGTGTTGGGTTTCCTGTAGAGCTGAGAATGGTGTTTGGGTGAGGACGCAGTGCAACACCACAGTGTCCACTGTGTGTGAGGGGCCAGCGCCCTCTTCACCTCTGTGCTATAATAGTAGACTTAACCACGGTGACGGAAGTTCTTAACACAGCTCACGTGTTGGTGGAAAAACCAAGCCGGCAATACACATCATGTTTAGTGCTGTACTCAATACAGAGGATTCTGATAATAAACAGCATTTAAAATACTGAAAATAATTGAGACCTGAGTATAGACAGTTAAAGTAATTTATGTATGTTTTGTACACAGGTAAGTACATTTTGCACTATTGTGAATTGTTCTTGAGTAGAACATTAAATAACCAACTAATTGAGACGTCGGGCCTCCACGCCACTTGTCACACCTACTGCGCTGTGATTTGATAACTTCATTTGATTGACACACCTTTTTTCTAACCTACTTACTCCAGACCAAATGATCGTTCTAGTCGCGTGCGATGTGTGGACGATTCATTTGTTCTGGCTTGTCAGGCTAATGGTCCTACAGAATGGTTCCTAGAACAACAAGGTCCGAGGCAATGCTATGAGATGTCGGCCCAAACAATCACTGACCCCTGCGTGTTTCAACTCCTGTAGTTCTGTGAGGTTGCCAAGTAGAGCAGAACTGATATGCGTCTAAATAGCACTCATTGATCCATCGACAGACTCTGTGGCTGTATGATGATGCTGATCAATAGCACAGGTCAAGGTCATTCTGATCAACTCACTTATTTGTGTACTATAGTAGGAACTCTTTCATTTTCTGGGATTGTGAATCAATGGACATTTTGCTCTGGTCAGAAGGGCTAACAGTGAAGACGTAATGTATATTTCCATATGTAAATGTTTTATAATGAACGTTGTTAGACCATCTTTAACATGGGTTTGGAAGCCTCACTGTTAAAGAAGATAGAAGAGAAGTAATTGGCATACTGAGATTGATGGTAGGAGTTGAGAGTAGAGACAAGAAAAACGAGTAAATTAGAGAAACAGTGAAAGTGGTAGAAAAGTAAGAAAGATCTCTGTTGTGTCATGGTAGGTGATCACTAATCTCCTCTCATATTCTAAGAAATATCTAACAAAGCCTCCAGACGTTGGTGGAAATGAAACACACAAACTAACGATTAATGATTATTTCTATAAGTTCACTTCCAGGGCTTGAAAACTAAAATTATTTTTCAAACGTTCCATTCCAAATGGTTCAGGCTGGTCTATGTTTAACGTTTTCGTTCTCGGAAACGTTCCACCACCAAAATATTGTTCCTGAACTGGTTTGAAACGCAAAAATTGTGTTCGTTTACATATAGTTTATACAAAATATATTTGGTGGACTTTCAAACTTCAGTGCAACTGTAGTAACATGAAAACCGGGTTTAAAACGCCATTACATTCACTTCCTCGTCCACAAGATGGAGCCCGAGATGCATGGGGCTTGATGACTGACAGTGAAAGTGGACGGAAATAGTCTGCCAGACATAGATTATGATGAAATATATAGAACGGAAAAAAACATTTTAAACCGGATTTGTGGTTAGGAGGTTGGGGTTAGGCTGGGACGATATTGACATCGCAATATACGATAAGTCACACCCAAGATAGCGCGCTATACAATATAATCACAATTTCCCCCGCCCACTCCACCCCCCACAACCCGCAGCCCATCACGGAATCACCCCATGCTCTGAAAAAAATATGTATTTTGGCTGATTCAACATTAATATTATTTAAATTAATATTATTAATTTTGCTGGGTGGATAGAAAATAGAGTTTGAGCAGCCGAGTGTGTGAGAGACTTAAAGGAAGAGTTTTTTTCTGCGACGGTGGCAGAATGATGGCAGTATTCACCACTCACATTTTGGATCAGTCCAACGTATTTCAATGTTTCATCTGAAACTCCACCCGGCCGTGCCCTGTCAGTGGGTTTTAATTAAAGTAATAAATACTGTACTTCACACACTTAAGGAATCAGCACATTATTAATGTGTTCTGGCAATATGTGTCATTGTTTCGGCCACCCAACTGCGGTTCGTTCGTTTGGAATTGTTCGCTCTGAACGACACATTGCGTCCTGGGCGCTGCTTGAAAAAAACAAAACATTGCCGGGTCGCTGAGACGGCGTCTCTGAACTTGCAAACTGTTGGAAAAAGCTTTAAAATATTCTGTGTCTTCGTGCATTGTGTTGGACTATATCATCACAGCCTTGTTTTCGAATGCAACGCAAGCAGAGTTTCAGGCAGTCACGTGAGCGGCTCACTCGACTGCCTGTAAAATCTGGCGATGCCTCCGTCAGCCAGCACGTCCTCTGCACTCGGTCGGCGTGCCGACTTGTCGGATCCACTGCGTGGAATCGGCGTGTTCCGTCTTTTCTTTTTTAGGGTGACAGCTTTGGCGATCATGCGATATAAAGCGCAAACACACGATTAGTGAGCGTGATCGCAGGATGATTGCGCTTCACGATCATATTGTAAATCGTCCCAGCCATAGTTGGGGTTATCCCGTAAACCTGCGGTGACGAAATGAGTCTAAACCCTGTACCGTACCCTCGTGTTCAGTAAAAACCCAAAGGATGGCACAGTATCCTCTGCCAGGGTCTCAACAGACAGCTGTCTCTGACCTCGCCTCAGCTGTCGCCTCCTCTCTGCAGAGGTGCTCCCCCCGCCTTCCAGATGTATGTGCCCATTGTGCGCCCCCACAACCCTCCCGCGGCGTGGCCGACACCAGTGATGTATGTGGCGCCCGCTGTATATGATTTCTGGAAGACGGCCGGGCTGCGGCGCGGCTGTCCACCGCTGCTGCTCCAGCTGCTGCCGCCGAGCGTGGATTTATGGTCGCTGGCTCGCTGTGTCCGCCGTCACCTGAAGGCTGTCCCTCACTCCGCACTCTCTCTCGGAATCAAAATCAACTTCTTCGGCATGTTGCATAAAGGGCTGCAACGATCAAATATTTTAGTACTTGATTATTCTATTGATTATCGTTTCGATTCAAATCGATTTTGTTGTTCTTGTTTTTTTTTTTTTTGGGGCGCAAGCATTGTCTTTCATTCTTTGAGAGTGATAGTGAGAGAGTGACAGGATTGAATTGGAAACTGGGATGAAGAGTCGGCGGGGGGAAGAGACATTGCAGAAAAGCCGGAGATCGGATTAAAACTACGCGACCTGGTCCGGGGGGCGCGCTATATAACCACTCTGCCCCCGCATGCCCCCACATTTTCAGAGTTATAGAAAATAAAATATTTCACTGAATAACGAATGACCAAGTAATTAAGTTTTTCCTCAAAAAACATTTTTATTCCACCTCAAGGTATAAGAGCTGTGACTCGCTTCCACAAAAACTAACTGAAAAACAGGCAGACACAGTGTCTTTAGTTGGAGCTACCAAAATAAAATGGAAAACAATTGATAGTTAATGGAGAGGCGGCGTTGATGATGCGAGGATAAAGCATATACATTTCATTTTATAAAGCATGACATATTTCAGTATGGCTTTTTCCTTTGTGATAACACCGCCATCACTCTTTAAGAGGTAGATTAACTGAGATGTGTCAAAAACTAGAAGCACTCAGAGTGCAAACCTGCGCCAACATCGCTGTTTAAGCTCATAACAGTTACCATTACAGCTCCAGAAATGCACCAAAATGTAATCTCTTGTTCCGTTTGTCATTTCCAACAACCATACAAAATTTCATCCAGATCCATGCGTAACATTTTCAGTCACCCTGCTGACAGACAAAAACATAACCTCCTTGGCAGAGGTAATGATGTAACTGCACCAAAATGTAAGCACTTGTTCTGTTTGTCATTCCAACAACAGTACAAAATTTCATCCAGATCCATGCATTACTTTTTCACTTATCCTGGGGACAAACTCGGCGCAGGTAACAATACATTTTTGACATGACATACCGATAACGATAAATCCAGGAAATGTCGGCTGTCCATCTGCGGGCAGTGAAAGTGATGTTTACGTGCTTGCATTAGTGTGGGAACGAGGGCTGATGAGTTTACCATGTGACTCTAAATCTGGACGCTCTAATGGGAGCCGTGGTGCCTCGCGTTGGCCGGCCGCCAACCTCGGCGTCACGGCGACGGCCAGCCACATGTGACTTGAGACAAAATGTTTATTTTTGTAGATATCCGATATACTCCTAATCTTTACCCCTCCGCCCCCACCCATCGAGTCTTCATTTTAACAAGACCTCGATCTCATACAAACTCCACCGTCCGTGTCCATTTGACATGATACGTCACCATTTTTTTTTTTTACTCCTTGCCCTAATGGGTGTTAAGCTAGTGTTATTACACAGGCTCAGCATGACCGCATGTCCAACACATTTCAGTACAGTGTTCTACTCAGACGCAGGCACACGGACAGATGGACAATGTCTGGGCCAGGGGTCCCACCATTATAAAATTATGGTAGACTATAGACGGGTTTCATTTTGTCCCGCCCTTCTGCCTTTGTAAAGTCTGGTAGTGGACCAAGGTAGGAGGACGCAAAACAGACAAAACGAAAACGCACACCAGTTCAAAATCCGACCTGAAGTTACTCAACAAGTGGTCACATGTTCTTCTGGACCAATAGTCTGGCTGCTTCTACTAGTAATTCCAAAAATAATGAGAAAATGGAACGGGTTGCTCTGATTATTAAATCATGTGGTTGTGGGTCACCCTGCACCAGAGCTTTTGGGTGTGGAATAGCACACCGCAAGTTACCACCATCCATTTTAAATAACTTGGTAGATGTGTGTTCCCGTTGAGTAGACATGTTGAAAAATAGTCCAAAACACGTTGAAATAAAGGAAATGAAAGTTAACCGGAAGTACCCCCCAAACTGTCGATTCATAAAATTTGGTTGGCAACAAATTGGGGCTGGCTGTAGCTCAGTTAGGAGTGGGCGCTTGAAGACCCAAACGTTGGAGGTTTGAGTCCCAGCTCCGACACTCTCCGTCTTGGACAAGACACTGAACCCCAGATTGCTCCCAATGTGTTGTGTTGAGATACTTTCATGGAAGCCGCCGTGATTGGTGTATGAATGGGTACATAATTATAACCCCGAAATCTTAGGGGATGTAATGGGTTTTGTGTGGCCACCGCCAAAGGTCCCAGAGCGCAGAGGACAAGTATCTGGGGGATGTGGGGGAGATGGTATACTAAAATAGGCTGGATTGCCCTAATGTGGGCTTTTTTGCCGCTTCCTAATGTGTAAGAGTCAGTTGCCTAAGGTGAAACAGTGAAATGTTAATATTAAGTTAATGTTAGACACATTACCATAGTTTGTGACGAATACAATGTTTCTTGTCCTTCACAGAAACTCCACAACTTCCACAGTTTAAGCTGCCCGGGGATCCCCAACGACCACCATGAATCCCACTTCCGAGGTCTGTCCCCGGGCATCCGGCCAGTAGACTCCACTGCTAACACGGCAGTCTCCGAGACCAGACGCGCCACCGGCGAGGAGCCCGAGCCCGAGGAGGATCGGGGCTGCAGCTGGTCGCGAGCGGAGCGCGGGCCTCTCTGGACCGAGCTCTGCATCTCCCGCAAGGACTCCCCAGACTACCAGCTGGGCGGGGAGCTGGACATCGACCAGATCGAGAGGAACTGATGCTTCGTGAGGCTCGAGGGACCTCCTGAACAATTAATAGCTGCCTTCCTACCTTCACTTGATAGTCTTAAAACAGGACTCGTTTCTCACCTCGTAGAGAGGCGGAAGGGAACATGGCTGCCGATGTTTGGCGATTCCACAACTCTGGGTGCGATGCAGCTATTGGCGGCGGATGAAGAGAAACGCAGCTGCGTGGCTAGTCCATAGTTGTTGGTTTTTGTTTTTTTCCACTTTCCCTGCTTGTAGCAGACTGCGCACCAACATGGGTCAGCCCGGGCGCCGATCTAGTGTTGTTCTGTTTGCGGTAAGTTAGGTCGAGTCTTGACTTGTTGATTATATGTCCTTTTAGTCATATTTGTTTTTGTTTGACAGTACGACTACTACCGCTGTCACGGCTACCAAAAGTTAAAACATTGCAGGTTGAGACGAAACTATGCATTCAGTCTCTGTTCTTGTGTTTTTCACCATCTGCAGACCTCCTAATCTCATTTATTTGGCTTATCTACGTTCCTATGGGCAGCATAATGCTTCTAAGTTTCAGATCTGGGGGCCAATTAAAGAGTTGCGTAGTGCTGCTTCAATGACCAAGTGTTATTTCTCCTTTCCCAGACATTTTGTTTCAACTTGCTTTGCTTTAGACTGGTGTGTTTAGAATTTTCTAGACATGCCACCGGTTGACTACTATGGTGAGTCATTCACGTCCAAAAGTAGTTTTTAATGGTCAACTGAAAATATTGTATGAGAAATAACCCTCCATGAAAAAACAGTTGTTTTTACTGTACACAATTACCGTAATTTCCAGACTATACGCTTTACCAGAATACAGGCCACAGCATGAAATTAAAAAAGGACAAAAAATGTCCACGTATACACAAGTTAGTGCGCTAAAAACAGGGGCTGACATTTTGTCACGCCGTCTGAAACGCACTTCCTGTGTCTGTATAGCTGCCCGTGTAAGTCACTGAATTTGTCACACAAAACG
Organism: Bregmaceros cantori; assembly: GCA_900302395.1. NCBI lineage: Eukaryota > Metazoa > Chordata > Actinopteri > Gadiformes > Bregmacerotidae > Bregmaceros > Bregmaceros cantori. The sequence continues at coordinate 2,197 of OMKY01210848.1, read as the reverse complement.
CACACCACTTCAAAAGGTTTGTAGTCCTTTAGCATCAGATTAAGCAGTTAATGTAGTTCCTGGGTGCCACGCCCACTTCAGTCCACAGTCTGACCACCATGTAATTACTAGTTAGTAAGATGTCTAACTAGCAGTCATGTTATTTTGTAATTACATTGACATTACATGGAGGTTTGTATCAACTGGGGATGCAGAGGAAAACAAGGCAGGAGTGAACCTCTGTGAACGTCCAGAGATGGGCTGATTAGATTAATCGACCAATTACAAAATGTAATAATCTATAATCTCCAATAAATTGAATGATTGTTATTTTGACTGGTGACACTACCTCTACTGGTCCTCGCTAATTTGATATAGGTTTTTACTCATAATTGATGATGAAAGACCATCAAATCACAAAATTGAAATATTGCCCTAATGTGGACCACTGCCTAATGTGGGACATATAAGCTCCAGTGGATCTCGCTCCTCCCTAGACTAATGAACGTCAGTTAAACTATGGTAAAAGCAAACTTTGGTGATGTGTCTAACATTAAGTTCAACTGTTCCACTGTTCGACCTTAGACAACTGACTGTCCCAGATTTGCAAAAAATGGCCCACATTACGGCAATTCACTCTGTACATGAATTGGTGTCAGAGGAATGAATTGTTGTTGTACAACCAAATTTGATGATATTTCAAGTAAAAGTAATGGTTGCTTAGCGTTCATTTCTTTGGGAATTGACTGATCTTTCCAAAAATAGAGAACTACTCGACTATTAAAATAATCGTTAGTTGCAGCCCTAATCCAGACGTCACGCGGAGTGATCCCTGAAATGTGATTTGAACCGGAAACTTTTTTTTTTTGGTTGTTGTGAGCGTTGTGAATATTTCTGGTGTTCAACAAAAACAAACTCAATGACTGCAGTCGACGTCAATTTTCTCCATCGATCACTTGTTTGGACCAAATAAAAGTCAATTATCGTCCAAAGGTTTTTGACATTTTCAGTTGTGTTGTTGATGTGTTCAATATCCCCCAATATCCACATTCTTCATCGGGTGGGTTGTCCTAAAGAGGGACACCTAAACTCCAGTGTCTCTGGTTCCTCCCTAAACTAATGAATGTCAGTGAAGCTATGGTAAAATTAAACTATGGTAATGTGACTAACATTTAAGTTCAACTGTTCAACACTACATTTCACTGTCTGTCATTAAGCTGTCTCACATGAGGAAGTTGCAAAAAATGGCCCACATTATGGCAAAACACCCTATTACGTAAGAAACTCAGACGTTTCAATTTTGCTTGAATTAAATCTTTCTTTGACGAATGACCTTCTCTGGGTGTTTTATAATTTTCAAGCAATATGAATAGCGATGGGACAATTCACGATATTATCGTAGATTGCACAACTTCGCATTGTACATGAAAAGTCATCGTCAAAATCTTTAAAAATAATTGAAATCCATACCCCTGCTGGTCTAATGATCTAATAAGAGGGCCAAAGACAAGACTAATTTCTGTGTATTTCCCGCTATGAGGCCCGTTCATAACTCACGTGAGCAATGGATACACGTGGAGCGTTTCACATGTTCTGCCGATTTCATCTGTGTTTGACACCGACCTGGGGAGCTTACGATTACAGACAGTGGATGAATTGGAGCGACACTACCAGAAAAGGTGGGGGCGATATTGAGAATTTTTTTTTGTACAAAATGTCAACAAAGTCACAAATTAACACAAGAAGAGGACAGATTTACGGAGTTGGCACATTTATGCAAAAATTCCAAAACAGTTTTAACTGCATATATATACATATATATATATATCTATACATCTATATATATATATGTATAGATGTATATATATATATATATATATATATATATATATGTATATATATATATATATATATATGTATATATATATGTATATATATATATATATATATATATATATGTGTGTATATATATATATATATATATGTGTGTATATATATATATATGTATGTATATATATATATATATGTATGTGTATATATATATATATGTGTATGTATGTGTATATATATATATGTATATATATATATATATATATATGTGTGTGTGTGTGTGTATATATATATATATATATATATGTATATATGTGTGTATGTGATATATATATATATATATATGTATATATATATATATATATATATATATGTGTGTGTATATATA
>OMKY01210831.1:0-23327 GCA_900302395.1 Bregmaceros cantori | reverse complement strand
ATATATATATACACACACACACACACAGAGCGAAATACCGGTTCTGTGGATTTCATAATGTTCTGTTTCTGTTCAGGAATGTTTGAAGAAATCTTTTTTGTTTACATTTCCACTCCTCGTAAAATTCTGTAAAATTCTGCTCGTTTTCGGTTTCTGTTTTTGTTCCTTAAACCGGTTCGGAGCCCTGGAAGGTGATCCAAAATGGATATAGTACGTGTTTCAGCGCCAGCCTTTGTAACAGGCCCTCCAAATGTTCTCCAACAAATGGTATCTGAAGAAATCAGAATTTTCTTCATTCTAAAAAATGTCTACTGATGTCTTTAGCAGTGTTCTCTGCAGGATGTCTGTGGAAGCGCCCATTTCACTGAGTTCATACTAGTAGTGCTACTGCCACTACTGCTACTATTAAAGCTGTAATATTAATATTAAAATGCAATATTAAGAGACTTGCCAGTGCACTAGACAGGTAGGTAAGGGTAGGATGGTATTATCTTTTGGATTACTTGTAAGAAACTTGAATTACTTGTACGAAACCCCAATGAAATTTTATAGATTTCTACCAAATCATTTTCTATGAAGAGCAGCTCTTCAGAAGATAAAATAGTCTGATTTCACCCAGAATGAAATGCATAAAAAATAAATAATTAAAGGTAGAGTTTTTAATTTACATTTTAAATGATAATATACTAATATAATAAAAGTTGGTAGACCAATGAAATACTTCCCCAGTGAAGTTCTGTTTTTATATTTTATTCATACTTTTTTTTTTTTTTTTCAAATTTAGCTGCCAAATAGCATTGTGTTTTGTGCAATGACACCATGTTGTGAAATTCAGAGTTATCTTAGGTTAGGTTTTTCAACTATGCCGAGATCGAGACTGATTGAAAATCTTGATCTTCTCTTTCTTCTCTCTTCTTTCCAGTCCTCTGTTAAAGGAGTTCTGTAACCAGTCCCAAATTACTGTCATTAACTGGGAAATCAAGGTTGAAAGGTAGTTGGGTAGATAGCTTCTATATTCCTTAAATCTAAATCTAAAAACGAAATCACTTTTGTGAAGCGCCTTGAGGCAGCTTCGACTGCGATTCTGGCGCTATATGAAAATCTGTTGCGTTGAGAGAAATAAAGTAGTACGGTAGAGGTGCGATGCTCAAGATCACATTGGACTACAACAAGTTTCCTTATGTGCTTCTGTAGAATTAGTCCATGGAAACACACGCTACAAGAGTGCGTCAATGAAATGACCAAAGTGGACTCTAACATCAATTCCTGCATTGTGTCTTCCAAAGCGGCTAAACACTGTCCTCCCAGCTGCCCGGTCAGTGTTCAGATCAACACGGAACGGGCCAACGCTGCTCTCCTCTCCTGGGTCCCCGCCCAGGATTCGCGCAAGAACCCCCCGTCAGGCTACGTCCTGGAGCGCCAGGAGGTGGGCACCGGGTCACAGGAGTGGCTCCAGTGTCTGACCACCGACTCGGCCACCTCGGTGGAGATCCTGGGGGACAGCGTCCCGTGCGAGGCTGACTACCGCTTCCGCATTTGCAGCGTCAACAAGTACGGCAAAAGCAACAACGTGGAGTTCCCTCGAGCGGTTCACTTAGGTAATATTCACGGTGTGTTGGCTTTGCACTTCTTGTCAGTAGAGGTGCACCGATCCGATCCTCAGATCGGTGTTTGGTGGCCGATCAGACTTTTTCCCTAGGATCGGCACTCGTGATTTTGTCCCGATCAGGATCGGTAAATGTGTCAGGGAGCCAAATGTCTGTTTGTTTACTTTGACTATTATGTACTACCATTGTGCCGAATAGTTCGGGTACTACCAACTTTTGCAGGATCAGAACTCTGTATCGGGACTCGGTATCAGGGATTGGGACTTGGTATCAGGACTCGGTACCGGAGATCGGGATCAGATCGGGAAGGCAAAAAAAAACGTGATCGGTGCACCCCTACTTGCCAGTACCATATTTTCCAATACCCTGGCAAGCAAGTGACTAGAACGATCATTTGGTCCGGATGAAGTAAGCTCGAAAAAAGTGTAAAACAAAAGTCACAAATCACAGCGCAGTAGGCGTGACAAGTGGCATTGAGGCCCACGTATCGTTTCCAACAAGGCCGCTGATTGGACCACCCAAATTTGGGCGACAATGTGATTTGTCTGCCCGGTTGGTCCAGAACCACCAGACCACTTAATTGTGTGCGATGCGTGGACAATTTGTTGCTTCTGGCTTACCATTCTAGCGAGCCGGTTCAGAAGGTGCATTATCACTTGTTGTTTTACTTTTAGTTTTACTAGATCAAAACTAAATGTGTTTTAAATGTGCTAAAAGTGATGCATATCGTACACTATATTATGGTAATATATAATATAATACGAATAAATATATTTCCTTCATCCTGCATGAAGTTTGGGTACTTCCAATTTTGCAGGATCAGAACTCTGTATCGGGACTCTGTATCAGGGATCAGGACGGATCGGGAGCAAGAAAATGTGATTGGTGCACCCTACTGACAGCACTGTGTCCTCTCCTCCAGTGCCAGTGGCGAGAATCCAAGCACCGCTGCAGGATGCGTTGGTCCCCGAGGGCCAGGACGCCTCCTTCACCATCGAGTTGACGGCCTCCGTCATCGGCACGTGGTTTCTCAACGGCACCCAGTTGCAGGACGACGAGCGCTACACAATGCGGCGCACTCGAACACACCAGTCGCTGCGCATTCGGGGGGTGCGAGACACCGACAACGGCGCAGAAATCACATTCATTGCTTACGGCATTAGGGATTCGGCAGCGCTATACATTCAAGGTACAACAGAGATTGGTCTTTGCTACATGTTTTATACTCTTTTTTTTTTCTTTTTCTTTTTTTTGGTGCAAGCACCATTTTCTCATTTCATTGACAGTCTTAGTGTGACGGGGGATGAGAGAGCGGGGACTTGCAGACGTGCAGCACATGACCGTGAGAGGAAGCTATCCCACGGTCCTAGGTCACAGCAACAATCTATGGTTGTTGGTGCTAGCATCATATTGCATATTGTATCTATAGCCAGCCGGCCACGTTGCGTCACCCCATCAGAGGGTGACGAATCAGCCACCCGCAAACGTGTCCGAGGACGGCCACATTCCCGGACCCACATCTCAATGGGTCCTGAAACCTGGTGTGGCCTGGCCTATTTGAACTTGTGGAGAAGTGATTTTCGGGATGGATGTGCATGTGAACTGTGCCGTGCTGGCCTTAAGTAGAAAAGGGGCTTATGCAGCACAGTAGGCATTGTATGAAAGATCGAGTACCATCCCCTACAAATGATGAGTAAGGTGATGTTTTGGCAGTCTTTAGGACCAACACATCTATACAACTGGCCAGCAGCCAACATATTGTTCTGATCAAGACCATGTGTGACTCAAGGTCCTTCCAAAGAATGTGCTAACTTGTGATGCTGTGAGTCCCAGAAGGACCGTTGGTTGACAAGCGTTGTGGGGTTTGTTGGTTCTGGCGATTATGTTTGTTTTGTTGCAGGTCATGTTTGCCAAAACCAATGATGTATTTTCTTTTTCTGTTCTTAAAACCCACAGCTCCTCTAGTAAAGTTCACGCCGCTGTCAGAAATGGATCGTAATAAGTTCATAGAGGTGGGAAATCCCATTGTGCTGTACTGCGAGCTGTCAGATCCTGCAGCCCCGGTGCACTGGTACAAGAATGGGGTGGAGCTCCAGACGACAGAAGGCCTCCACATCCAATCCGAGGGCACCATGAGGCGCATTGTCATCCAGTCAGCCGAGTTCTCGCATTCTGGAGTATATTGCTGTGACGCCATTGACGACGTTATCAGATTCAATGTCGAAGTGGAGGGTGAGTGCTTATTGTAAACGTTGTTGTTCTTGTCACACTAACAATCTGTTGTTGTTGTTTTTCTATCGATCTCGTAGTGTTCAGTGTAAAGTGATTCTTGTTGAATCTTATGAGATGACCAACAATGACTTTGTCAATGACCCTACCTGACTTGCATGCGTCCATAGCTCCTCCTGTGAAGTTCCTTGCACTTGCGGACACGGAGAGAATGCGGGTCGTCCATACGGGCTGTCGGCTGGCACTTCGGTGCGAGCTGTCGGACCCATCGGCCAGTGCACACTGGTACAAAGACGGAACGAAGCTCCTGCCTCAGGGCGGAGTGGAGTTGCTGAGCGAAGGCTCGTGTCGAACACTGGTAGTCCATGCTGCCGACTTTATTCACGCAGGTCTATACAGCTGCAAGACTAGAGGTGATGCTATCACATTCAACGTGGACGTCACAGGTGATGATCATTTCTTAACTTCATTGCTGTAACACCAAAAATGAGACAGAGAACGCTAGACTGCTTATTTACTAACCATGCATACTCTCCTGCGCAATATCTGCTTGTCAACTTCTTACATTTACCGCCTTGAGGTCATATTCATGTCATTCAAGTTGATGGCTGTCTTTGAAATTATTCCTAAGACACACTTGTAAATATATCTGTAGCTCCACCGGTGAAGTTCACGGCGATTCCGGAGCAACTTCGGAATAAGATCATTGAGGCTGGCAATCCCATTGAACTGCAGTGTGTGGTATCGGACCCAGAGGCCCCGGTCTGCTGGTATAAGGGACACACCCAGCTTCTTTCAGACTCAGAAGTAGAAATTCAATCAAACGGTGATGCAAGGACTTTAGTTATCCAGTGTGCAGAGCCTCGCCACGCTGGCCTTTACAGCTGCGCATCTGAGGATGATACCATGGAATTTCGAGTGCACATCAAAGGTGACCATTATCTTTTTTGTCTTGTGTTGTAACCATAACGTGATTATCTTAACAATCTTGACGCTACTAATACATTATGGCTTCCTGTTAATGTGAGTGTGTTTAATGGGTTGGTTAAAATCCCTAGCTACGTGTTACTCGGGCACCCCCTTTAAATGTATTCCGAGCATCTTCCGCTTCGCTCTCTCCAGACAAGGTGATAAATCGTAACACTCTTCCATTTCTTCTTGGTTTTGTTCAACCGACACCATACTAGCCACGCCGGTGAAGTTCTCCTCTAGTTTTGACGTCGCACAAACCAAGTCCTTTGGCGTGGGTGCTGCGTTCGAATTGGAATGTGAGGTCACAGAGGCCTCTGCTGCGGTACACTGGCGCAAAGATGGCAACCTCCTGAGCCTGCAAAGTGGCTGGCAGCTCACCGCCGAAGGCCCCTTCAGAAGACTTATTGTCCCGTCGGCCGAGCTCTTGCACGCGGGCCGATACAGCTGCGAGACCGCCAACGACACTATCCAGTTCACAGTGGACGTTAAAGGTGAATTTTACGTTTGGATGACTCTTGGGCGGGGTAATTTGCGTTCCTTGCCAGTTATTTTGACTATTTGTTGTCTCGTCAACTATTTGTTGACCATTGTTGTCTCAAACAATTGTCTCGTCCCCTGTCAAAATGTGTATTTCCATGTTCGGTCAGTATAACATCAAATCTTTGTTGTCATGGTCTAACAAACCTTAACGTCCAGGCCATTTGTATGTAACACCTCTTCAGCTCTTTTAAGACATCAAGTTTATTCACTGCCATTCACAATTACAAATTGTGAATGCCCGTCTTTGTGACTCTTCAGCTCCGTTGTCAGCCTCACCGGAGGTTGAGGACTTAACATCCCCACCAGAGGTTGAGCAGTTACCTGAGCAGTTACCCTTACCAGAAGTTGCCGAGTTATCCTCACAAGAGGTTGAAAAACGGGAGTTGCACAACATACCCTGTGCGGAAGGACTGGCCCTTGAAAGGTCAGACTCTATCGTCCAGCTGTTCGTGCCTCAGGAAGAGAAGTCTGTCAGACGCCAAACTGGCTTTGGGGCGGGCTTTGAGAAGACTCTTGTAATCGAACCGACCCACCCTTACAACTCTGGAGCTTACTATTGTGCGACAGCAGATGATGTGGCCCCATTAATTGTTCAAAACAAAGGTGATTGTTATGTTGCGTTTACATGTTGTTGCTGTTGTTTGTCTTGTTTCCTCTAACTAATTATCTTTCCGTAGTTTTTTTGTTGTTGTCATTTATTAGCTCTTTGAGAAGTAGATCGTAAAAGAAAAATACATTTACATAATGACCTTACTTATACAGATCTGCCTGCTGCAAAGTCAGGTGGCTGTGTGGTTGAGAAGACCACGCCCGTCGAAGCATCCCACAGCCCCATCGTTCGTCAGTTTGAGATTTCCGATCCAGTGGCCAAGGCTTGCTGGTACAAGGACGGAACGCAAATCTACCCACAAAACCACGAATCGGTGGACCACGAATCAGAAACCAGCAGGCAGGCCGCGTCGCAGCAATCCGACGGCTTACCCGGCGAGCCGGCCCGCGACTCCGAGAGAGAGAAAGACAAAGTGAAGTTTATTCAGGACGACAAAGGTGTTGCTCCATCCACACAACATCCAATCTGTTAATAGCAGCCTGACAGTATGGTAACTAGGTCATAAGCTCACTATGTTGTTGTTGTCTTTCTTGACTTTGTCTATGCAGCATATCGGTGTCACTTTGTTGACACCAGTGATGAAGTTTGTGACGAGTATCCTCCGAGCAGTATGGAAGCAAAAGGTGAAGAAAAAAAAATATATTTGAGTCCTAGAATCACCCCCCCATTTAACCCCAGCACAGACATGCCATTAACCGAACTAGTGTATTGTCAGCTAACCTTTATGAACTATCAGTGTCTATTATATCATTGTTGAATATGCTTCCAGTCATGACCCACGTCCATATCATTTCCTGCTGATGTCCTTTTGCTTCAAATCACTGCCCGGTGTTTTTGAAGCAGCCATTCTTGATACTAACCTCTATGTCTGTCTGTCACGTTGCGTCATTCTTCACCTTAACAGCCATCTTTGTTCTGCTTATCGCCAGCCAGTGCCTCTTCTTGACGCCCATCTTACCGGTCCATCAACAGAACCCGCCATTCCCTTCGCTAGCCTCAAACGCCACCGTTGCATTGACAATATATTGTTTTGACTTAAATTGGTAAAATGGCAGGCAGAAGAAATGGGGTTCAACATGGATCCGATGCTAGTGTCCTGGGTCTATGACAAACATAGTTTCAGACCATGGTTCACGATGGTCGCCATGGTGGCATATCTTAATAATTGTCTTTGCAATGGATAGTTCCATAAGCCCTCCATCCTAACACACAATGATGTACCATTTTAAGAGGACCCATTGAGGCAAACAGCCAAACTGAAAAAAACTTTATTTTTGTGTACATCATAATACCTCTAGCTATACCTCCCAGACTCCCATCGGACCAAGATACAGAGCCAAGGACGTCCATCGACGTGGCTTTTCCCAAAGAAGATGAAACCATCTTACCGCAGCCAGACTCTTGGGCCACCAGAGAGATAGGAGACTCCTGTACATATGAGCAACATTCCATGCTGGACACAGCTTATTGCTCTGCGGAAGAGGATTTAGGCCAGCCCAATCCATTATTCTCAGAAGGACTTCCCGGCGAGCAAAAGGCAATCGGTCATAGTGCGGATTATCCCGAATTTATGTACGCTGTCAAGAATGGATTTGACGTCCGCAATTACTCCAGAAAATTGAAATCTGAAATCGAGCATCTTAATCACGGAGGGGAATGCGAGCTGCAGACTGTTGAAAATACCTCTTCTTCCAAACACAAGGAAACTGAACAAACTGAGAAGTCTTCTACTGTGCTGCAGCACTCTGAGGACCAAGCCACGAAACTCAACAATGCCCATCACCTACCACCTCCCCAATTTGAAGACCTCTGCAAGTCTTCCAAGATACAAAATATGCAAGCAAAGACCCATGAGAGGATAAATAATATTTCTTTAGATATTAAAATAGATGCAAACGACACAAATGAATCAATGGCATTTTCCAAATGTTCACAGACTAAACCTATTCAATCTGAATCAGATTTGACCAACATAAATTCTGAAAGGGCTAAATCACAGGGACCCTTTGGTTTTGTACAGTTTGGAACTGTTCATTCAGTGAAGGCACTACAGGCCGATTATGGACTATCTGATCAGTGCAGGGTTCAGGCATCAGGACCTCCAATCAACCCAAATACGGAAAGTCACCTGTCCCTGGTGGCACGCCCTTTTAATACCCAAGAGCCCCAAATAACAGAGTCATGCATATCAAACATCCCATCAGATGGACCGTGTGACAGCTTACGAATAGAGAAAACCCCTACATCCAAAGAGCCGTGCAACTTCACAAATTATGACACAGCCCAGTCAGATGTCAGCAGTGCTCTCCAAACAGGTGAGCTGGGTGACTCAGACCTGAAGGGAATAATCAAACCCTTGGCTGAGCTTTATAATCCTTTACAGGCAATTAATCCCCAATCAGAGAGTGCGCAGTTTAGGACAACTTCGTCGTCAAAGGACTTTGGCAATGTCTGTCGGACAGCTCAAACTGTTAAACCCTTTGATTCTTCGCAGCCTGTTTTAGAAATGGTCGGGAATGACCTTGCAGGGAGCAAGGTCATTCCTTGCAACAAGAGGAATGACCTTCCTGCTGGTCCTGTTGGTCATTCCATCAACAGACTTGAAGAAGGAGTGGTTGGTACTTCATCCACTGTTGCTCGTCACTGCGCGGCTGTACACAGCCCTCTGCAGGAGTCACGAGTAAAGGCAACAAAGTCGTTTGATCTGCCTCTCATCACGGCAATTAAATCCAAAGACTTTTCTTATAATACTAAACAGGTGCAGCAGTTTTCCAGAGAAGAGGGATATTACAACATTGAAACTGAAGCAAAGCATGCGAGTGGATATGTCCTGGAGAAACCAGGAGACAGTGTCCCTTGTCTAGTTTATTCCGTGGAACACGTCGGCGGCAGTTCAGACAAACCAAATAGCGCTAAACCATTGACGGCCGTCCAATCAGAAGAGGTCTATCTGTCCAGAGCATGTGACAGTCTGTGGGATGACGAAGGTGATGTCAATGCACTTAAAGTGGACAAAAGCGAAGGTGATTTTAACCATTATCAGACCACAGAATGGATGTTGGTGCGTTGTGAAATCAACTGGAGATTGTGAATCACCACCTTTCCCATTTCTTCACTTAACTGTGTGAAATAGAGCTTAATAGAGTTGACAAACGCTTTTATGGCCTGCACAAGAACTGTGGCTATTACTAGTTGTAGCGCAACAATTTTAATACCTTAGTGGCAAAATCTAATCCCTGCACTTATTTCTACCTAACACAAAGTGTTCCTCCATCAAAATACTAATAAAACATCTGTGTACCAAGACCTTACGTGTTTTAGACTAATGAATCATGGTTGCTATTGCCGTGGCTAATCCAAGTTGGGAGTGCAGCTGATGGTGCAACTGAGATCATTAACGAATAATACTAAATGATATCAAGGCTAACAATGATTCTCTTCTGGTATCATCATCAAACATCACCACCACAGCCACTCCGGCGAGAATCACAGCAGCGGTATGCGAGACCGAGAGGGACAAGTCATTTGGCGTCGGCGAGCCCATAGCGCTGTGCTGTGTGGTGTCGGATCCTAGCGCACAAGTGTCTTGGTACAAGGATGGGCAAAAGCTGCTTGATGCAAATGGACAGGCAATGGGTGTATCGGAGGGTTCCTTACGAACACTCTCTTTTGAATCAGCTCTGCCCGACCATTCAGGAGAGTACACCTGCCAAACCACAGATGATGCCATGCAGTTTCATGTGGATATCAAAGGTGATGGATTGTGTGTATCTATTTTTAACTTAGATGTCTCTTTTCATCTTAAGGAGTGCAGATGTGTCTTTTATAGGCCGCTATACAATGTAAAAATCTGTTTCTTTGCCTGCTTGGACTTTTGAGCTCTTTTTAAATTGTGTTACTAACATCTAACTAAGTTTTCTTTATGTGAACGTAAAGCTTGAATCACTACTCCTTAAAATCTCTTGAACGTTACAACAATTGTTTCTTCTGATCTTAATGATCCATGTTGACTAGCATGGTCAAGCCACCATGGTACATTTGCCATTTTGCCATATTGTGATGGAAATGTAATTGCAGTGTCTTATATTTAATGTTTTAGCTCCTCCAGTCAAGTTTTCAGCAAACTGCGAGGCTGATCAGCAACAAACGGTGGTGGTGGGCAGTCCTGTCACGCTACAGTGTGAGCTGACTGATTCCAAAGGACAAGTACAGTGGTACAAAGACGGCACAATACTCACTTCCATCCCTGGAGTTGACATCCAGTCGGATGGAAATCTGAGGACACTCGTGATCCCGGCAACCCAGAGGTCCCACTCGGGGACGTATCGTTGTGAGACTAAAGATGACGCCATCCAATTCAGCGTGGATGTCAAAGGTGAAAAACAAGAAGTTGTTGCAGTTGCTAATCTGTTTTGGAAGCTGAGCGCACTAACTGCCAGTTTGGAAGCTCTGATAGTGTTCAGTGGTAAAGATCTAACCTGCGTTATTTGGAGTTCCGCTGCAGTTCTTTCATGCAGTTTTAACTGAAACACTGAAAGGAGTTTGCAAAAGCAGACGGTTGCTTGAAAGGTAACATGCCATGCTTCTTTAACTTGAATACAGCTCACTCAAGTGAGATAGGTTAATGGCTTTGCATGAGAGAACCAACCTTTGAGTCTAGTCTGAGTTATTTCAAGAACAATTTCTTGATAAATCATCGCTTCTTTGCAATGTCTGTGTCATCATTTTTTCTGGTTCTGCAGAATTTGGCTGATGACTTGCATTGCTTTCATATCTTGTCTTTAAAGCTCTTAAGATTCTGCTCTTAATCATAGTGTACAAAATCAGCTATTTTCATGACAGATTCCAATTAATACTTCCATCATTTCTTTTCACAATGGCCAAACGCCTCCAGCTCAACCTGCAAAGTTCTGTGAACTCCCGTCGGACGAGAGGAGCAGGTCGGTCTTCGAGGGTTCCCCTCTGGTACTCCAGTGTGTGCTCAGCCACGACTCCGCTGCAGAGGTCGTCTGGTCCAAGCATGGAGCCGAGATTCTCGACGAGGACATAGAGCTCCAATCAGACAGCCTCACACAGAAACTATGCATTCGTTCTGCAAATAGAACACATTCTGGAACCTACCAATGCTCAACAGAAGGTGACACTCTCACCTTCACGGTGGACATCAAAGGTGATTCATGTCTGTTCCATGTGTGTGTCTCATTCCTTTTGCTAACCACCGGCTTGACCCAAAATGATTGTGTGTGTAGTTTTACAAGGCTGGAGTCGTCAAATTGTATTGCGGTTCAAGCATATGTATCTATTCCAATGACTAAAAACCACCAATTCCCCAGATATTTCCACTTCTGTTGACCGATCGCAAAGGATCGTGCCTCTCCTGATGTCAGAGAGGTTGAGGTCCATTTCACTCGGTGGCCCTATAGTTCTCCAGTGCGAGCTCGAAGACCCAAGCGCTCAGGTCTCCTGGTGCAAAGACGGTGTGGAACTTTATTCCAAGACAGGGCTTGATATGAAGCGAGACGGTCCCTTCCGGAGGCTAGTCATCCATTCTGCTAAGATCTCTGACTCTGGCCTCTACAGCTGTTGTCTCGATCATGACGCAGTGACATTCCAAGTAGATGTCCAAGGTGACCCTTCTTTGTGTTCCTCTGTTTTTAATGTCAGAAGCCACAGCTGGTCATGATAAGAACTGCCATACATGGCTTGTATGGGGTTAAGCACTTTCCTTGGCTGTGCAATCATATATCATTTTTAACCGATGATTGTTGAATCTGGTCAATTAGACGTTAGTTGTAATGTGTTGTGCTGTGCCAAGCCCAGTGTTTGTGATATGTCTTCAGTCAACCAGAGTGAAAAACACATCAGCTGTAACTTTGATAAATGAGCACCATAACAGATGATTACCGTTTTCATTTCCTAAAGTAGGAGACATTCCATCACTCTATCTAGCTAGCTCTATCTACCAGTGTCATCACATACATATTACCATACAAATACAATTGTGGTCCAGCATCATGGCAACTTAACATTGACCATAAATATTTTCATGGCATGAACCAATCCTATGTTTATACATTGTAATGACATCTTTCAGAGCCTACAGTTGAGGTCGATAGGTACACAGATGAGGCTCAACCACAACCTCTGAGTGACGTCGATATCCACAAAACAAAAGACGACTTGAGCCCAAAGCCCATCGTCCAATCTTCAGAAGCCAGACACGTCGACGAAGCCATGAACCGTTTCCATATAGAACCCAAGGTGGATGTCGCAGGTGATCAGTGAATTTTGAGTTTTCAAGCCACTAATATGCTCACGGCTTTGGCAATTTTAAGATGTTCATTTAATGGAACAAAAAACCTGAAGGCATCTGCTGGGCAAGACATTTTAATATGGTTGTTCATTTTCCTTTAGATCTCAAAAGATTGCATGATAAGCTTTTATGACTGAAGTTTACTTCTATTTTTGAAATAGAAGATTCACAAAATATACATCAAATATGTTGTCAGTATCAGTACAGATCACTTAAAAACAGAGCAATAGCTTTGCAAAAGGCTGTTTCATGCACCAAGCTTTAATTGTGCTGTCTTCAATGATGTACAGCGAAAAATCTTGCATTGCTGTTGCATGTTGATGTATGTGAAAATCTTCTGGTAACTTCGTTAAACGACACTTGTAGCTCCTGACTGGTCTCCAACGAACCGAGAGACTGAAAGGGAACAGTCTCTTGTCGTGGAATCAGTGTCAACTGGGTCCCCACCAACTGAGCCCGCAGACCTCGGCCGGCCTGCCCAGTCGTCAAATGACGACATGCAGCATCACCAGCCTATCTGCGGGCCGGTTGACCCATCGGAAGGCGTAAAGACGAGCACGCTTAAGCAACTGGCCAGCACCACCAGCATCTCTTCATTCTCTGGGGTGTGCAATCTTAAAACCGACGACGGTTCAGATTTCATCGATTGCTATGTGGAGGTGAAAGGTGACAAAAACTTCTCATGGATGCCAAGTAGTAGTTGCAACTAATCATCTAGTGGCCATCAGCCATGGATTAATTTCAGCTTCATTTGCTCAACCCAATTGGTGTTGCCTTCATCATCCTTCATCGCCATCACCATTGCCAGCATCATCGCATCCATCATGGATCTTTTCCGATTAGGGATGCTCCTTTCCCATCTTTATTAAGCTGTTGACAAAATGGCTTGACAAAATGAAACAATTGCTTTGTGGCGCAACTGGCCTCTCCCCAACAGGTCTCTTGGACTCGGCGCTGCTAACCTTTGCTTCGTTCACCTGCTGTACGCCTCCATCATTAATCTTTGTCATCTCCATGGCTTGCGCGCTTTGTTGACTAAAGCCACTTTGTTTTTTTGATTGGCAGGCCTTTAGGAGACACCTTTTTCTAATCCGGCATACTGGCTGTCAAATGCTGTTGCCAAGTACTTTTTTTTGTACCCAGATTTGTTTTTGAGAAAAAAAAAAAAATGTATTCACTGCTTACTCTCGTCTTATCCTGCAGCGCATCCAGTAACGTTCATAAACTGCCCAGTGGAGGAGATTTTCGAAAGTGTTGTGGAGCAGGACGAGCTGGTTCTAAGATGTGAAGTGTCGCAGGACGACGCCCCCGTCCAGTGGTACAGGGACGGAGTAGAAATTCAAGAGAGCAGCGACTTTAACATGACGACCGATGGCACGGTGCGAATTCTGACTATTCGTAGCACCAGGCTGTCCGACACGGGGACGTACACGTGTAGAGCTGGAGACTGTGCGTTACTCTTCAAGGTTAACATCCGAGGTAATGCCTGCGGGGTGTTGCTGACCCACTCCATCAGTAACTGCTGTTCGAGTGTTGTGCTGTGCTGAGCTAGTGTTCCAATGCTAACTCACACAACTAACATGCGTGTAGACTCAGTTATGAGATAATAACTCAACTCATAATGTGTTGTGGACCGTGCCAAACGGAGGACAAAGTCGCCCAACTAGAGAAATACCGCTACCTGCATTCTAGACCGCTTACAGCTGTTTGTATGCCCCTTATGCCGACAACTACATGTGTAATGGGGGTGGAGCCGTAGCTTTCAATGTCGAAAGACAGCCCGTAAGCATAGGCCTAACAACTGTACCTATGCTACACATACATAGCAGGCGAGTACGAGTACCTACTTAACAGAACAGTACTATGTGAATTATCCAGGTCACAGCACCAAAGAAACGGGGGTGCAACACTAGTGTTAAATTTGCAAACTATTTGAACAACTAAAGGCCAATAACCGTCGGAAATCGCCTTGTATTTATAGATACTTGTATAGACATTTGACTAAGTCGTTCATGGTGCCTGGTCTCATCCTTCTCAGCCTCCCATGATGCCCTGCGTGATCGCTCCTCTTCTTTTGTACTCTGCGATGTGTTATATCAAGTGTGTTTATGTACACAACAACCCCTACTGTTGCACACCCGCTACACCTGTACCCGCTCTTACACACTCCCTTTATCGGTAGCAGCTCGTTATGGCATATGTTCACTGCTGAAACCCAACCGACCCACTACCTTCCTTGTTGCCCCCACAGTTCCCCACACCACTGGCTGCTTCCAAACTTTCTCCCCACCCCCCCATCAGCATCCTAAATTCCTGTAGTGGAATTGCCAAATAACAACAAATAACATTGTGGCTTGTAGCTGTAGATGAGTGGGCTGCTTGGTCTGAATTAATCATGGACTAAATACCATAGATTTGGACTGGTTTTAGCCAGCCACTTTAAATTGGCTTCAATGTTGAATTGATGTTATTGACACTTTCTCTGAAGAGCCCCCAGTGATGATAGTCTACCCAAAAGAGGATGTGCATCTTGACCGACATGTCCCTGAGGAAATCATCCTCAGCTGTGAGCTGTCCCGCCCCAACGGGGTGGTGACCTGGTTGAAAGATGGCCAGAAGCTCCAGGAGAGTGAAAACATCAAGCTCAAGGTGGAAGGTCCGTACCGAAGACTTAAGATTCTTTGCAGCGGAGTCGAGGACTCCGGGGAATATGTCTGCGACACAGCAGACGATTCCATATTCTTTCACCTTAAAATTACAGGTAATTTCAACCCAGGAGACTTCAGCTCGTCGGCTAGAGCTAACTATGGCTTTTATACACAAGCAAAAGAAGCCCAGCTCTGGCATTGCTTTCAGCAATCAGGAATTAGTTTCCTGATTCAGGCTTCTTCATGCACTAACCATGTCTTCAACACATTGGTTATTGGTGAACAACTGCTTGTAAACCATTTTAAACTTGCACAGGTAAATTATCTTAACATCTTAAGTTTATTTATCAATATATACATGAATGCATGGACATTTTTGCTAAATCTATATTGGCAGCACATACGCTAGCTAGCCATTTCAGAGCTTGGCTAGCCAGCAAGTGCGCAGAGTGCAAACTTGCGTATTAAAATGCCTGTCGACTTGCTTGCCCCACAATGACTTGTGGTCAAAATGCACTCTGTGTAAAAGCAAGCTTGCATCAGCACAGACTCGGAAAAAGGTAGATATTCAACCCTCTTCCGAGTTTCCTGGCAGACTTCTGCTGCTTCTTCGGCTTGCACTTTTGTGGAAGACTTGGGAAGCAAGTGGTGACGCCACACAACTCACCAAGGCCTTGGTCAATGAGAAATTCATTTTCATTTTCAAAAACTGTGTATATTTCTGGATTCTAGTTTATTTGTTCATACTCCTGCTCTTGGTGGAGTGCTTAAGGAGCAAATGAGACAACTCAAACTTCTGGAAATCACCATTGACTTGCCAAGTCACTTCCAGAAATATTAAAGACGTGCAAGCTACAGCCAACACTGTGTGGTTGTCATTTCTTTTCAGAGCCTCCTGTGCGCATTGTGTCGCCGAGCCAGTCCCAGATGGAGCTGTGCCAGCAAACGTCCGAGAGGATGGTGCTGAGCTGCGAGATTTCCCGGGCTAATGCTCTGGTGCGCTGGTACCGAGACGGGCTTGAGGTGGAGGAGAACTCCAATCTGATCCTGGAGGTGGATGGAGTCTACCGCAGACTGATCATCCCCGATCCGACGGTACAGGACTCAGCAGAGTATGTTTGTGACACCGCCGACGACTCGGTCACTTTCGTCGTCAACATAGCAGGTAATCATATCAGCATTTTCTGCAATGGGTTATGTGTATCGCCGATTTGAGCTGGCAAAATATGCAACCCATAATTTCCTGAGCTCATTTATTAATCTACCATTTTTGATTCTGGTAGCCTCTAGAAAAGTGTTCAGTTTGTATTGGATCACTGAACAGATTTTCAGTTTCCATGAGCTTTGTACAAGAGATGTAAAAATTATGATAAGATGGAATCTGTTGAAGCAATACTGTGGCATGATTCCAAAATAATCATCTTGATGCGGTTTGATGAAAAATTGTAATTGACAGATTTCTTCATAAAATTCAATTTCAGAACCTCCTGTTCGGTTCATGCGGCCAAGGAAGAGTGCAAGCATTGTCGAGAAATTTGCTGGCGAGCCTCTCGTGCTTGATTGTGAGGTGTCTCGTGCGAGTGCCGAGGTGACGTGGAAGAGGCGTGGCGAAGAGGTGGAAGACTCCAAGAAAGTAAACATTCTGGAAGACGGCTTGCTTCGTCAGCTGACCATCCACTGCTTGAGCATAGAAGATGCTGGTCAATATGTCTGCGATGCCAAGGACGACGTCATGGACTTCCAGGTCAAAGTTAAAGGTAAAAATGTCTGCCTGGGTGGAAATGCAAGACATAACTTCTAGAGTTGCAACGGATGGTTATTGTAGCTGTCGATTAGTTGACGGTGCAACCAATCAACGCATTGGTGCATTGTCCACTACCACGAGTGGACGATGCACCTTTTACCGCATGCCTGTGCTTTGTCGAGGACCACCATTAATGCCTGTATATAGTTTGAGGATACTAGATACCTCATGGTGAGTTCTACTGGTGATATGATTGATGGTCAGCAAGGTGTGTGGTGGTGATGTCATAGAGGTCGGTAATGGGGTCTGACAAGGTTTGTGATGTCACAGGTGTTGTGGTGTTTACCCGTGCGGCTGGGGCGCCCCTGCGACACTTTTGAGTGCTGATTCAGACAGTCGTCGGCCCGTGCATTAACCTTGAAGCTTGTCGCCTTTGCTGGATGCCCCGGGGAAATCTTAAAATACATCTATATAGCAGGTATATAGTAGGTTTACATGTGGCTTAAACTTCACCTCTGTGTGGAGCATCAAAATTGTTGCAAACAAGAAAGGTCATGCTGAATTTTATACTGTTGGTAGGTCCTGACCATTCTGACCTGGTGAGTCCTGACCATTCATAGATGTTATAGAGCCATTGTTAGGGTTGTCTGCCCCTGCTTCTTTTACCTTCCAATAATCCTTCAAGGTAGAGTTTAGGGTGTTGAACTGATTTATATGGCCGTAGGGTTTTAAATGACTGCGATTATTGGTCTAAGCTACATCAGTCTGCAGAGTTTTTATTTCTGTGAGACTGATTTGTCATGTCATGATGTGATTTTGGAATGTTTGAATTGTTATCAGAACTCTTGGCTCCAGCGTCTTTAATGCAACATAAATTGATGTCAACTTCACAGAGCCTCCGGTTCAAATCCTTGGGAAGTCGGATGCAAATACTGCAAAGGAGTTTGTGGTGTCAGACGACATCATCCTGGTGTGCGAGTTGTCCAGGCCCAATGCCTCTGTGAGCTGGTACAAAGACAACACGCTCATCAACACCGACGACAGGTTCTGCAGCGAGGCACAAGGCGTGTTCCGCTCCCTGGTCGTACTCTGCGCCGTCCTAGAGGACTCTGGAGAGTACACTTGCGATTGTGGGGATGACAAGATGGTGTTCCATATCACCGTCAAAGGTAAACCTTTCTTTCAGGTCCTGTCTATTTGTTTCGGTGTCAAATGGTGGAGACGCGGGATAGAGCGATTAAAAACACTGTCCCTCGCTGGTTTGGCAACCATGTTACCTGACCATGGCATGGGACTAAGGATGTCGGAATTCAGTCACTGACTGGGCCACCTGAGGATTCCGAGCTGGGATGGGTATGGGTCGGATGACAGTGGGGTGAGCACACTTATGCTCTGTTCAGCCATTGCAGTCAAGTGGAGTGAGTACTGAGGAAGGGACCGTTCTAATGATAAAGTTAAGTATGAGCTGAATGTTTTAACTGTGGTATGCAGGTTTTTGTGGTTTGGAAGGAGAGACTGTTCTGACGAGGTGAATTTTCCTGGGATTGAGAAATGTCTTGCTGGTTGTCTTGGTAATATGTTTATTTAGTGGTATTGGACTTGTGTTGTTAGACACAACATTACTTGCAGTAATGTCGTGCTTGCTAGGCATGTTAAGTTATTGAGTGTGAGTAGCTGTCGATAATAATGCCTAGGTATTTCGTTTTGGATGGATTCGCCTTTCCACTGATGAATTTAGTACTTGGGTTGGAGTACTGGTCTCATGGAGAAAAGCGTAGCCAATGGTTTTCTTTGACAATGAGAGGTGATTTAATTACTTTTTCAATTTTGCGGCCATCAATGGGGCTGTCAGCACAAAGTTTCTTTTCTTTTCATAGCTTTGCCACCTGTGCACGTACTTTGCACTTTAGTGGGATTCGAACCCCCAACCTCTGACACACCAGTACATGACATTGACCACTAGGCTACAAGATCTGGTACATTGCCCGGGTCTGTAATAACGTGTTCTGTTCCCACAGAACCGCCTGTGAGGATCATTGGAAACTCTGGCTCTCCGGAACACCACATGCTGGTGTGTGGAGAAGACCTGATCCTTGAGTGTGAGGTCTCTCGGGCCAATGCGTCCGTCCAGTGGCTCTTCAATGGCTGCCTGCTGACCGCCGGCGACCGAGTCAGTATCGACAGCTGTGACGTGGTCCGCAGACTGGTTCTCTCAGCGCTCAGACCCTCAGACTCGGGAGAATACACCCTCGATGCCGCCGATGACAAGATGGTCACCTACGTTGAAGTGCAGAGTAAGCTGCGAGATTTCAGTTTTTTTGGTTTCTCATCATGCTTTGTTGTGTTCCCTGACATCTTCTTTTTTTTAAAGTTATTTTTTCCGGTGTCAGCGCCGTTTTTCCATTTTTATTGGGAAAGGAAACTGGGTTGAAGAGATCGGGGTAGACATTACAGACAAGTCGACGAGCGGAGTTGAACTCGCGACACTGCGGACGCTGCGGTCGGCGCAGCGCCACTAACATGAATGAGGTCGCGTTAGGTGCGGTGTCCATAACCACTCGGCCAAAGCAGACCCCTTCCCTGACATCTTTACTTTTTCCCAGAATAGTTTATGCTGCAAAGATTGTAGATTGCATTATTTGCTATCATTCCATCAGCATGTGGTGCTATAGAGTACCTTGATTGCACAGGACATGCAACCAGGGCTTAAAAACAAAATGATTTTTAAAATGTTCCATTCCGAACGGTTCAGGTAGGTCTATTTTTAACATTTTCGTTCTCTGAACCGTTCCACCACCAAAATATTGGTCCTGAACCGGTTCAGAACACAAACATTTTGTTTGTTCGTAAAGTTTCTTATATTGTGTAATGTTAAGTTTAGATATACCTTATACAACATATATTTAGCGGACTTTCAAACTTCAGTGTTAACGCCATTACATTCGCTGCCCCGTCTGTCCATAAGATGGAGCCCCAGATGCATGGGGCTTGATGACTGACAGTGAAAGTTGAATGGATGTACAACTAGAAATAGTCCCCCAGACATAGGAAATGGTCAAATATTTAGAGAATGGAATAAAACATTTTTAACCGGTTTTGTGGATTTCATAATGTTCTGTTTCTGTTCCGGAACAGTTGAAGAAATGTATTTTCGTTTCCGTTTCCGCTCCTCGTAAAATTGTGTTCATTTTCTGTTTCTGTTTCCGTTCCCTGAACAGGTTCGGAGACCTGCACGCAACATATGTAACGAGGGTGAAACAGTTATATTTAAATTTGGAAACACACTGAATGAACCGGCTTCTAAAAGGTGCACTGCCGAGAGTGGTAGGCAATCAACTGGTTAAATGTGACATATCTGAGGAAGGTGCTCTAGAAACGCTTTTTTTTTCCCCTTATGTTGTATTGCGTGATCGTTCTTCTTCTCTAGTTCTACTTGCGCTGTGTGTGTAATTATTTGCAGAAACCCCTAATGGTAATTTTCTACCTGTCACAAGTGTCCACAAGCGTTTTCCCAAGCCCATGTAAGGCTCCATGTGTGTCTGCTGCTCTTTGTACATCCTACATGGCAAATAAAGCTGATTCTGATCACATTGAACATAAGAAGTTGAAATGCTAGCTACAACACAATTGACAAAAATTACATACGTAAGTACTAACATCATTTCTGGCAGGCCATGATAGTTAAGAAGCTTGCTGCCCTCCCCTTCATTCATTCCTAATTGATCCAGGTGTATCCCCTCAGCTGATTAACTCGCTCCTCTAGCGATTGGCTGGACAGCTTCGGCACACCCTATAAATTCTATTCGCTCCTAAACCATGTACTGCTTCGTTTTGCTACCCACCACCTTCCCCTGCTCCACCACCAAGATGGAAAAAGTGTCATGTATGATGTGACATGTTCTCTTGTCACGTCGCTTGGCTCTGTTCATGGGGGGTTAGCTATCTCACCCTGCGTGCTGGGGTGAGAATCCCCTAAACTACTGCTGCCTTCTCACCCTGCGTGCTAGGGTGAAAATTCTCTACACTGCTGCTGCTCCCTTAATTAGTGCTTTTCCAGGGTACTCATGGAAATAGGGGAGTTCCTCCGAACAGAGCCATACCGCCAAGATGATTCTAATTTCAATAAAAGAGCTGCTTCTTAAATCTTCTGTTGTTTTTCTTGACTAAAGTGGTTTCTGACAGAAACGTTTAAATCACTGGAAATCTGGATACGATTTATCTTACAGAGCTGCCAGTGGAGTTTGTGAACCAACACACGAACAAGACGGTGACGGCCCGCGAGAACGAGTCCATCGCCCTGTGTGCCGTGGTCAACCAAGAGGACGTGACGGTGCGGTGGCTGAAAGACGGACGCCTCGTCAACAAGGACAACGTCGACATATCCAGCGACGGCGTCAACCACAACCTGGCGTTCAACCCGCTGAGGCTGTGCGACGCCGGGGAGTACGTCTGCGATGCAGACACGGATCACATGACCTTCACTGTCATTGTCAAGGGTAAGCTCGGCCGTTTGTTGGTGCGATTGAATCCGTTAATCAGCCCAAATCGAAAAATCAAAAAAATTGTTCACAAAAAATCAGCCCAAATCAATCATCTTTCTTTAAATATGAATCTTTTTTTTTCAACTATACCATAAAGTAAGGGTGTTTTTTATGCTCCTGATCCTTCGATTTTAAGGATTGGCCGATCCCGATCTCCGGTACCGAGTCCCGATCCCTGATACCGAGTCCCCATACAAAGTTCTGATCCTGCAAAAATTGGTAGTACCAAACTATTTGCCACAATTGTCAATTTCGATAATAGTCAAAGTATTTAGTAGTCATTCGGCATGTTCCCGACTGTATTGTCCCGATTTGCTCAGCCCTAGATAAAAGGAACAAATTAAATAGCACACACATAGTCCGTCCTCGATCATGCTGATGTACGCCAAAGAATACAACGATTGGAAATTGGATAACAATGATTCTCGATTAAACCCGGACACATTCTCTCTTTCAGGCAGATTTATTTGTGAAATCCAAATGGTTTACTCCTTCACTGCGTGTAATGCTTCTCACATTGAATCTAAGGATATTGTCGAAAAGCGATGTGAGCAGAAATACAACTCAGCAGATTTTTATATAGCGCCAAAATCGCAGCCAAAGCTGCCTCAAGGCGCTTCACAAAAGTGATTCTGTTTTTCGCTTTAGATTTAAGGAATATAGCAGCTATTTACCTAACTACCTTTCAACCTTGATTTCCCAGTTAAGGACAGTAATTTGGGACTGGTTACAGAACTCCTTTAACGGAGGACTGGAAAGAAGAGAGAAGAAAGAAGAAAAAGGAGATCAAGACTTTCAATCAGTCTCGATCTCGGCCTAGTTGAGAAAATTGTTTTTTTGATTAGTTGTCGTTAATGTCAATTTGTTTTGATTGTTTTGTTTTGATAACAGAACTCCTTTAACAGAGGACTGGAGAAACGATGAGATTGAGATTTTCAATCAATCTCAATCTCGGCCTAGTTGAAGAAATAACCCCTGGTTTTCATTATTTGTAAAATGATTACGGAATAATGTCCATAAAATAGACTCGTGTCCGCCAAAACTCCCAGAGTTGCCACACAGACCTTTCAGGCATGTTTGGCAGCCCTTCAAACAAACAACCTATTATTTTATGGACGTTATTGGAAAGCAACAACCGCGTCTAGTAAATATTTGGCCGCCTCTCCTCCGACGCTGGTCGTTGTGACACACGCGAGCCGTGGCAGCCTCTAAAATAGTCGTTCCTTTGTTGTCCACTACTCAGAAATGAAGGCGACATTCAGCCGCCCCCTGCAGGACGTGACGGGGCTAAAGGGCAGCGTGCTGACGTTACGATGCGAGCTCAACAAGCCTAAAGGAGACGTCCAGTGGCTTAAGGACAACCAGGAGATCTCGCCGGGCGGCCGGCACATCGTCAGGGCCCAGGGCCGGGAGAGAAGCCTCGCCCTGCTCCAGCTGAGCGAGGAGGACGCCGGGGAGTACGCCTGCGAGTCCACCGACGACCGCACGTCTGCCGTTGTCACTGTGGAAAGTAAGATACTTTATTCGATGCTGCCCAGTAGCTCAGTCGGTTAGGCAGTGCCCTGGAAAGCACGCATATGCCTTAATGGCGCGGTGAGTCGGTGGTTCGAATCCCACCACCGACGTATTTCCCGCATGTCTACCCCCCATCTTCACCTGTTTCCACTAAGCCTAATAAAGCTTAAAAAAACATCCTGAATGGGCTGGAAAAAAACATTTAAAAAAAAGATACTTTATTTGTCATATATATGTAACAGATGTAATTTTAGCAGTGATTGAACCGACAGTAAAGGGCTGACCAGCCAATTACCATGGGGGCAATCGACTGCTATATGAAGTCCTACCTATGTCAAGTCTGGAGACTAACGGTACTCAATTCTCTCCCACCCTCCGGTTTGTCCCGCTGCATTGTGGGAACTCCCACCCTCTCTCTGATTGGCTAGTACTTTGCGTTGTGTGTGATATTTAATTGCAGCTCCCCCTGTCGTCTTCTTTATCCATTATTGAAATATTCAGCAACTACTTTGATAATCGATTAATCGGCAGTAAATAATCGTTTCCTTGTTTGGCCCCTTTTCCCGCCATTTTGAATATTTGTTGTTCCCGATGCCAGTTACCATTCC
>OMKY01210826.1:3977-20356 GCA_900302395.1 Bregmaceros cantori | reverse complement strand
TATGGACCCCTGGTAATTCTGAATAATTGCGGAGGATGTCTGAGTTTTATTTGACGTGCGAATGCGCAATGTCAGTGATTTGTTAAGTAATAATTCCAATGTGAGTTACCTACTGTGATTCGGCAAAACACCACAATGGTTCGAATTCTGAAATTGTTTACCTTTGTTAATACACACACACACACACGTGTGTGAGAGAGTGAAATCTGTGTATGTGTGTACACTTGTGGACAAGCAAAAATATGGCACATATGTCTTTTAAATGCAGCAAAAGACAGGCTTTTATGAATCCTGTCAGAACGCGTGACAAGATAACACAGACGTCAGGGGGTAATTGTGAATTACCAGAGGTCCCCACGTAATTCAATGGCAGTGCGAATTGGGTTTTTGACAAAGTAATGTACAAGGTTTACAGACAATAAAGTAATATTGCCGTGCCACGTCCCTTCTGCCCCCTCAATGCCCCAGTTTTAGAAAACACCTCAAAAGTTTTATGACCGTGTCTTATGAGCTTGTTGTGGGCAGTAGCATGCTGCCTAATTTATGATAAAACGTGCCAACTCCGTTTGTCCTCTGTGACACGATGAATCACGGACCTCCCAGGAATTCTCATCACGTGCATGCTTCGGGGCAGCACGGTGGTGCAGTGGTTAGCACTGCTGCCTCACAACAAGAAGGCCCTACGTCCGAGTCTCGTTCTCTCTGTGTCTGCGTTCAAAATTTTAAGTTCGGCGTGCGTACAGTAGCATCATTGCGCGTGAGAAGAAACTGTTTCTCAGACGAGAGGTCGTAGTACACAGGGCTCTCTAGTGCCTTCCTAAGGGAGGGGGGAGGGGGAGGTGGTGCGCAGGCTGGGAGGGGTCCACTACAACGTTTTTGTACTGCTGTTTGTGAGAGTCCAAACTAACGCTCTCACTGGGCTTAAAGCCAAGTAGGTAATTGTACTTGTGACTTTGGCTGAGAAGGACGCGGGTAACAGTATGGTTTCTATTCTTCCGCTCTTCATTCGCTCTTCATTCCGCCATTCAACCAGAATGAAATGTTATGATGGAAATGTTGTTTTTAAGTGTTATACTCACTGGTTTTTGCCAAACCAATGAGCAGCTGATCCCAAATGAATGAACGACAAGTAACGCAGTCGCCAGTCAAAATGCTGCCCCCTAGTGGTTAGTGCCTGTTAGAATATTATCATTAGGGAAAGCGGTTCTGGTGATGTTATAGTGACGGCAATGATGATGAGTGGTAATGACTAACGATGTTGATAAACGGCAACGCAAACATTTCTCTTCCGACGCATCCCGGAAGCGCCGCGAGTGCGCGTCGCGTATCCTGCTCAGGTGCGCGCTCCCGAGTGGTCCAAGGCGTGAGCGCGCACTTGGAAGCGCAACGACTGTCAGGTGTTTGCGCGCGGCCGCCGCCGCCACAGTTGTGCCTCCAGCAAAGCGCAGGAGACGCGTTTCGTCTGGCGGGGGAAGAGTCGAGCGGAATATGGGGACGGGTGACTCCAAACTTCACTTTAGAAAAGCGGTGATCCAACTGACTACTAGGACGCAGGTCAGTTCAAAACACACTCGAGAAAAAAAATGAAAAAGCCGGTTCTTTCACACGCTCTCCGTTTTTTTTGCGGATTTGACGTAGAGTCAAATAAGGGCTTCCAGATGGTAGCTGAACGTGTGGAGGAAAGAAGGGCGCACGAATGTTAACTTCTCGGCCAGGAATTGTAAAAAAAAAAGGAATGTGATATGTTTTAGAATCAAGCGACTTTCAAATGTCTCTTTATCTCATTTTCGGCCTTTATTGGGGGTGCGATAACACCTGCTTTGACTAAACGACGATCCAAAGCCACGCTGCCTAGAAGTTAATATACTTTTATTCAGGTTTGTTCTGTTCATCTGCTTTTCTTTCATTTAAAAATATATACCCCCGCAGTAGAATTATGTGACTTGCCTGGTCATCAGCTTACAATATAGAGAAATGCCTGGCTTGTCCGCATCCGCATCATATTCAGACCGGTTGCTTCTTCTGACCACTAATAGATTAGGGGTAAAAAAACTGCCCATTAGTGGTGCAAACTTACGGCTTCTCGTTACCTAACCCATCTTTTGATTTTGATCACCATTTGCAATGCCCCACCCCCTCCATATGGTATTTCCTAGCCTATCCAATAAAACAATCTCCCCTTTCTCCCCATGTTGATCTTATTTGTGGGATGAAATTGACATTTTCACAACCTGTGCAGTTTGGAGATTGCATATTGGTTTTGTTGATAATCCAGCCAATGAATCCAGACACTCTTGAAATGTTTGTGGAGATTTGTAAACATTTTCTGAAAACGAACAGCAACGGCTCTCTCAGAGATTAGATACTATTGAAAAATCTTCCTGCCTGCATGATGGTTTTTTGGGATGGTACCCTACTTGTATTGTATTCTTCCGGCAGCAAAAGAACATGAATTTATTATTTAGTCAAATTGAATGAACTCAACAATGCAACATTGAAGAAGAAAAAAAAACATTGTTTTGTGGCGGGTGTGGAACCAACCAGGGGTTGCTGTCAATAAAGTTAATACACAACACTAAGCTAAACTAAACACTGTGTATACACATTTGAATACGCCTGTTTCACCTTCGTTACAGATGAAAATAATACATTGTTGAACATATATAATGTACTTTTGCACATAAATAAATATTAATGACAACACTGGCGTTGATCCTGGTCCTGCCTGGCATGCCGGAACCAACGGATCACCCCAGCATTGCGCACGACTAGGCGGTCCGGTCGGTCTGGACCAACCACGCAGCGCAAATTCGGATGGTCCAATCGTTGAAATCGAGACGTGGGCCTCCATGCTACACTGTGATTTGATAACTTCATTTGATTGACACTTTTTACACTTTTTTTCAATTCTGCTTAATCCAGACTCGGTGCGAAGTGAAAAACGATTTTTGGCCATATGACGCAACTCGAATCCCCATGTCAATGGTGCACACCTCTCTTGCAGCCAGTGGAGGCGACTGATGATGCTTTCTGGGACCAGTTCTGGGCTGAAACGGCCATCACAGTTCAAGATATCTTTGCCCTGGTCCCTGCAGCAGAGATCAGAGCTGTCAGGGAGGAGTCCCCTTCCAATCTGGCAACACTGTGCTATAAGGTGAGGAATCAATCAATCATTCTCGACGTGGACACCTTGTCTGAGCTGCCATTACACGAGCAATTATACAAATATGAGAAGAAAATACATTAAACAAAATAATGAATAACCCAATGTATTTCATTTTCTGGATTATCAACATTTTGAATGGCTCGCATATTATAAACGTGTTTTTTTTTTTTTCAAAAGAGATTTTTTGACAGCGTTGGTGTAAATGGGGGATGACAGAACGGACTTGCAGTATATGTCCGTGGGAGGGGCAAGCGATCATGGTGCTGAGTGTGATGTGAATACCGTCAGCACCACTTTTTGAGTTATAACTCATAAAGGGACAGCCTGGCGAGCGAGAAACAACAAATCGGTACATTGAGTTTGGGCAAATCAGGCAGACGTCGCCCGTATACGGGCTGACCAATCAAATTATTCAAATCGAGATGTGGGCGGAGTTAGGTATGGGCGACTCGAGGCGTTGCCGGAGTTTGGTGGTCATGCCTCCACGCCGCTTATCCCACCTACTGCGTAATTTTTCAACACCTTTTTCAACCCTGTTTGTACCAGACCCAATGATGGTTCTAATCGCGTGCAATGCGTGGACGACTCGTTGGTTCCGACTCACCAGGCTAAAAAAAGAGACACAGTCATCAGACATAACTCCTGTGGTCTTGTGGAATGATCATTTCCTCCATACGACGAGCTACGCCAGCGTCTTGCCTGCGATGGCTGGCTGGAGAAGACCAGTCGAGCCAGTTGATTTCTACTTCCCTGTCGATCCCCCTCCAGAGCTTGTGTGCAAGAAGATGTCATAATCACTCTGGTTGGAAAACATTTCCTTCATGCTCGGGCTTCAGGTTTCACAGAACTTTAGGCCTTGCACGTTTGGACAGATGTAACATATGTAGCATGGTTTTGAAAATTGGTGACGAAAAAACAAAAAAACTAACTTTAGAGTCACTGCATCAGGTAATTAATTACCCAATACGTGGAGTGTAGGGAATAATTTATTATGTGAGATCAACTTTGATTTTTGAATAGTTGGCAAGTTTCTGCGCTCTGCTTTAATATGACGGGTTGCTGAAAGGGCTGCGAGATTCTAGATTCTAGAACATTTTTGTAACCCTTTGAATGCACAGTAAGCAATTTGCCCTGATGTTTCAAGGTCCACCCAATATTCAGTGCAAAGTATTTCTAAGCATAACAGCGTGTAATATCAAGAAGATCTTTCATTCAGAAATTGATGTTTGCAGTAAGCTTGTTTTTTGCAAATTGTTTCTTTGGTGACAATCGGCAAATATACTCCTCTACGTACAGATGTTGTCTCGGAATAAGAGCTGCAACCGTTAAATCAATTAATAAATAATAGATCGTTGAAATAATCACTAACTAATTTGATAATCGGCTTCGCTCAAACGTGTTGAATATATGTGCTTCCCAATGTCCATTCCCAGTGTGAGGGCCCCGCCCACCCTCGATACTGAACACTGTTGAGCGTCACAAATAGTGCAATAAAAGTAAGGTTGTTAGCACGGAAAAGTAGGCCCCTCCATGCTAATACTTAAAAATGGGAATGTTACCAATAAGTGAAGATAGCAAAACGGCAAACTTTTAATAATTGTTTCAGGTTAATAATCGTTCCGATTTTAAACAAAAAAATATGAACGGATTTAATCGATGATCCAAATAATTGTTAGTTGCAGCCGTTCTTGGAATATTGTGTATTATGGAAAATGGCTGTGTCCGAAATCGCTCCCTATCCCCTACTCCCTATCCCCCATATAGTGCACTCACTTACAGTGCACTCAACAGCAACGGCCAAAATTTCGGACACTAGAGATGGTGCCGTCAAAATGATTATAAAATATAATTATTAAAAAATGTTATTATAAAATTCAACAATCGTCAGAAAAAGTCAAAAGAGCCTAACTATTTGCCGCAGTTGGTCACTATTTACTCTCATTTTTATTAAGTTCAGGTGATTTTTAAAATGTCTCGCGATGCATTATGGGTTATATTGCTCCGTCTAGGGTACATCCGATGCTCACGACTTTTTGTGGTGCATTATGGGATACTTTCAGTGCATGTTAGAGACATAGAGACATAGAGAATTTGGACACCCCTACAAAATGGCGTGCACTATATGGGGGTTAGGGAGTGATTTCGGACACAGCCAATGTGAATGTTTTGTAGCAAAGTGAGGCTAAAGTAGCTGATGTGTTGATTAGACCTAAGTCTGTGTTGTTCTCCTTGTTTGGTGAAACACACATAGCTTACAGGCTTGGCAAACACTGCTCTACTAGTCAAATGTGCCTGTCAGGGCACACACACACACACACACACACACTGCTGTATTTATCAAGGGAACTGCCCCCACCCACAGCCCTACAGACCAGCTCTACTGTGGGCTGCAGGCACACTACAAAGATTGCTAAGTGTGTTTGTGTCTGACTCCCTTCCCCCTGGCCCGCACACAAGGGTTGGGGAGGTTACTTTTTATGTAATGTGTTTTCTTTGTGGGAGCTGCAACTGACGATTATTTTCATCATCGTTTAATCAGCCATTTTTACTAGGGGTGCACCGATCACGTTTTCTTGCTCCCAATCCTGATCCTTTGTAGTTAGATAGTTCTGATCCCTCAAAAATTTGTAGTACCCAAACAATTTTTTAAAAATGTTTTTTTCCAGCCCATTCAGGCCATTTTTTCCAAGGTTTATTTATTAGGGTTAGCGGAAACGGGTGAACATGGGGGGGGGGCAAACATGCGGGAAATACGTCAGTGGCGAGATTCGAACCACCGACTCACCACGCCATTAAGGCATCTGCGTGCTTTTGTTGTCAATTGTCAATTTCAATAATAGTCAAGTAAATCAACAGTAATTTGGCTCCCCAACTCATTTACCGATCCGCGTCGGGACAAAATCATGAGTCCCGATCCTTGGAAAAATGTCTGATCGGCCCCCGATCACCGATCTGAGGATCAGATCCGTTCACCTCTAATTTTTACTGATGATTAATCGATTTAATCAACCTGCCGAAACTTTTATTATTAAATGTTTGCAATTTCAATATTGCAAACTTGCTTGTTTCGCTATCTTCACTTATTGTTATCATGAAGAGCCTACTACAAATACAATGGACGTTGCTAGGCTGCCATCTGCTGCCAATTGATAGACTATTACCACGGATAAACCAATGATGGAGAACTTTCAAACAGACAATGCTATGCAATTATCGCTCTGTGTCTGACAACGATGATGCCACCAAAAGCAAAGCAATAGCGGCAAGAAATATGCACATATAATTTGCATTTCGGACACACTAGGCACTCCAGTGACCATGCAATAATTATATCCCTGAAATGTGGAGCGTACAGGATGTGATTGGTTCTGCCGGAGCCGCCTTTGCTGCATAAGATACTTAACGTTAAATCGACTTTAGAACGGGTGGACAAGTCCGATTAAATAACGTCTGTATCTTTCCTGGCAGGCAGTGGAGAAACTGGTGCAGGCGGCTGACTGTGGCTGCCAAACTGCCAAGCAGCAACAGCTGGTTCTGAACTGTACCCGTCTGCTGACCCGAATTCTACCCTATATCTTTGAAGATGCGGACTGGAGGGGTTTCTTCTGGTCCAATGTGCCCGGGGCTGGACGTTCTGGGGTGAGGCCGGCAAATGTTCTTCAATCTATTTACATAATTATTATAACTTAAGTGAGATTATTTAAAGGCCAGAAATGTTCAGAAATCCACACTGTGTTTGTGGTATGAAATGTAAACCTTTTTTACAAGTTTTATAGCCTGGCGAGCCAGAACCAACGCATCATCCACGCATCGCACGTCGCTAGAAGCTTGGTAAAACCAGGGTCGGAAATCGTAAAAAAAAAACCCTGTGTCAATCAAATCGCGTTGTCCAGTCACAGCGCAGTAGGTAGGACAATTGGTGTGGAGGCGTGACAAGCAAACTCCGCTCACGTCTTGCGTAGCCCGTACAAACTCCGCCCATGTCTCGCGTAGCCCGTACGAACTCCGCCCACGTCTTGCGTAGCCCATACAAACTCCGCCCATGTATTGCGTAGCCCATACAAACTCCGCCCACGTCTTGCATAGCCCGTACAAATCCCCCCCACGTCCACGCTGATTGGTCGATTGATTCCGTACCGACGGCGACCCTGATTTTCCCCGACCCAATGCAAGCGTTTAGCGTTGTGCGATGCGTGGACGACGCGTTGGTTCTGGCTCGCCAAGCTAGAAGTTTTATGTGTGTGTGTTGAGCATACTTGACCCATATGTTTGGAGCAATTAGAGGGCTTTTCCAATTTGAACATTCAGAGTAAGTGGAAAACAAGAATGGTGTCGGCCAGCAACCCACGCTCTTTACCCAATAGTGAGTGGGCAGCGGGCGGCTAGTGGCTATTTTAGGTAAAGCTCTATTGGTGGTTTGACCTAGCCTGGCACGCCAGAACCAACTAATTGTCCATGCATCGCTCGCGACCAGACGGTACAGTCAGTCTGGATCAACCAGGCAGACAAATTAGATAGTCGCCGAAATTCGGGCGGTCCAATCAGCGTCCCATTAAGGTGGGCCTTGTTCGAATAGAGACGTGGGACTCCATGCCACTTATCTCACCTACTGCACATATGATCATCATATGATAACTTCATTTGATTGGCACTTTTTTTGACAACTTTTTATGGAACCTGTTTAATCCAGACAAAATGATTGTTCTAGTCATGTGCGATGCGTGAACGATTCATTTGTTCTGGCTTTCTAGGCTTGGTCTGACCTGTAGTCCCTTATTCTTATATTATTATTTAGTAATTTTTTGCTGGAGGCACCATTTTACATTTTATTGACAGGATTAGCTGGAAAGTGGGACAAGAGGCGTTGAGATAAATAGATCGCAGTAATGTCATTGAGGGGAGGAGTACTTGCGACACAGACCATGCCTGTGAACTGTGAAGTCACAGGCACCATACATGTGCTGGGTGCTGTGTGTCTTACCGACTGTGCCAGAGAGCCAGCACTAGTCCCTGATTTTCTCATTCAGTGCCAAATACGCTGAATTTGCTTTGCTTGGAGTGAAAATACCCTAGAACCCTGTGCTTTACTCCTCATACAGCCTGGCGAGCCAAAACCAACGAATCGCCCATGCATCGTTGCATTGGGTCTGGACAAATCAGGCAGAAGTCGCCTGTATAGCGACTGACCAATAGAATTGTTCGAATCGAGACATCGGCGGAGTTTGTAATGGGCTACGAGAGACGTGGGTAAAGTTTGGCCAACGCTAGACTTGGGCGGAGTTTGTAATGGGCTACGAGAGACGTGGGTAAAGTTTGGCCAACGCTAGACTTGGGCGGAGTTTGTAATGGGCTACGAGAGACGTGCGTAAAGTTTGGCCAACGCTAGACTTGGGCGGAGTTTGTAATGGGCTACGAGAGACGTGCGTAAAGTTTGGCCAACGCTAGACATGGGCGGAGTTTGTAATGGGCGACGAGAGACGTGGGTGAAGTTTGGCCAACGCTAGACATGGGCGGAGTTTGTAATGGGCGACGAGAGACGTGGGTGAAGTTTGGCCAACGCTAGACATGGGCGGAGTTTGTAATGGGCGACGAGAGACGTGGGTGAAGTTTGGCCAACGCTAGACTTGGGCGGAGTTTGTAATGGGCTACGAGAGACGTGGGTAAAGTTTGGCCAACGCTAGACATGGGCGGAGTTTGTAATGGGCGACGAGAGACGTGGGTAAAGTTTGGCCAACGCTAGACTTGGGCGGAGTTTGGTTGTCAGACCTACCTGCCGCTTGTCCCATCTACTGAGCTTTGACTGGATAACACAATTTGATTGACCCCTTTTTTTGACACGTTTTTCGACCCTGGTTTTACCAGACCCAATGATCATTCTAATCGCGTGCGATGCTCGCTCTGGTGCAATTGCAAATGACTCACTTACTCTGCATGTTGGTTCACCCCACTTGCTGACCTGTGCGGGTGCTTCTCCGGTTACCTCCACAGCAGACTGTAGTTAGAGACGGTGGCCCAAACACTGCCTTCATTGTATGGTTCACCTGACTCCTCCATCTGGGTGGAGCAAACAACGCACTGAGTAACTTTAATTAAAATATCTGTCTGTGAAGTGAATTACTAGGATGGCTTTTGAGGACAACCTTTAAGTGAGTAATAATATTGTATTTTATTGTATCTCTATCTACACAGCCATCTTTGACACTTCAAAGATGGCTGAATAAAAAGTTTTAGAATTGTGATTTTTTTATTTTTTAAGCTTTGTATTCGGGGATACAACTTTAGCACCCGGGACGACTGCAAAGGCCTAGTTTAATATTTTTCTATGGTTATTTATGTAGAAAATATGGAGTTCTTTTTTTTCCTAGGGAAATGGGTCCTACCTTGCATGATTTACCCTTTCAATGCCCTCGGCCTTCTGCAGACATCCTATAGAAAATGCATACTTGCTGCCAACAACATCAAAAGACATTTTTGATGTTGAATTTTTTGTCGAATATTTGAAACCGAAAATCTGATTCGTCGTCGACCCTGATGACCCAGGCCCAGACCAAAATACGTCTTTTATGCTGTGGGAAGCATGAATGACTAGATTGTTCTGGCTTGCAGGACTGCAACTAATGATTATTTCAGTTGGCGATTATTGAAACGATCAGTCGATTAATCAGGTTGGATATTTCTTCTTAAGAAAAATACCCACAATAATCACAGCAAGCAAAAATTACAATATATTAATCTTTACAACTTGAAATATTGTCAAATTTGGTTATTTATACACGGCAAATATAACAGCAATTAAGATGGTTTTCTTAAACCATATTCATGTTTTAATCAATTATCTCCATGTAATAATTCATATTTTCATAGTGTTAATTATAATTCATATAACTATATAATAATTCATATAATTAATGAATTATTAATGAATATCAAATGTACATGGCCCAATAGGGGCTAGTCCCAGCACAAAACTGCTGACATTAACAATGATTCAATTACTTGGCGATTATCGATTATTAGATTAGTTGCCAATTAGTTGACTAATTTATTATAAAACTAATCTAATCGACTAATCGTTGGAGCCCTAATGGTTTGCCAGGTTGACTGTTGGCTAGAGGATCGGTGAGTTCAACAACTAACGTCTACCGACCAATCATTGCTGCAGCGATTGGACCCGGACGAGGATGACTCGAGGCCTCTGGCCGAGTCTCTGCTAATGGCCATCGCCGACCTTCTCTTCTGCCCGGATTTCACCGTCCACGCCCACAAGAAAGATGTGAGTTTTAGCCGCTTGTTTACAACGAAGCCAGTTAGTCCGTAGACCGTGCATGTCACCTCGGTATTGACATTTTTTTTTGGTATCTTAAGCAGGGCTTTGAACCGGTTCAAGGAACGAAAACCGGGATTTTTTTGTATTTTCCAGGGAACAGAAACGAAACCGGAAACATTATTAATTATTATGTTCTGGAACAGGAACACTTGTTTAAAATACGCTAATAGCGTTTTTATTTCGTTCCTAAGAGCTTTCGTTGAAACATGGTGCGGGCTTTCCCATAAGTGTCCGTTGCTCCGCCAGTTTCTCCCTTCCCAGCTGCGCCCGCGATGAGCATCAACTTGAATTGAGACACTGGTTGTGTTTCAGCTGACAGGAACGAAACTAACCGTTCCTGGAATCATATGTTTTGTTCTAATCGGGTCGGCAACTTCAGTTTATTGGTGGAACTCACAACCGGAAACATGATCAATTTACAATTCTGTTTCTGTTCGGAACAAACCGATTGGGAAAAAATATTGGTTCAAAGCCCTGATCTAAAGTTATTTTTTCGGCGCAAGCACCATTTTATCATTTGGGATGGGGATGGGAGAGTACGGACTAGCGGACCTGCAGTATATGACCGTGAGGGTAAGTGGTCTCGTGGCGTGGCATGTGCTGTGCCACAGCAACAAGACTATGAATGTTTGTTGCTCAGTCTGTTAAGACAGTGCACTACAAATTATTTACACAGAGAGTTGTGAGTTCGCTCCCAATCATTGACGGCGTTGCCGCATGTCTCCTCCTTCTTCACCCCTTTCCAGCTAATCATGACAACATGGCTTGAATGGGACTGAAAAATACATTTGAAAAAAATCGACCAACGTAGTTATCTTGACATTAAAGTAGTCTGTAGTGTAACTTAGTTACTTTTCCAGTTGTAGTCACTAGTAGGATTACTTATTACAAGTAATTGTGGCCACACTGCTTATTTGTTGCCTGGTCTCTATGGTGATCGACCATGAATGTAGCCCCCTCCCCATCCAGTGGGTCCTGGTGTTGTAGGCACCCCACAGGTCCGGTACACGTAGAGAATTGTTTATCATTTACTGCTATGATCCTCTGTCACGGTAAATAATCACCAATGACTCGCCTATGAAAGGCCCAGTCAGTATATTAATGGTGTATAAGTAAATAGGTCGGAAGTACCGCCGTGTAGTGGGGGAAGAAGGCACGACGGGAAAACTCTAAGTTGCTCTTGCGATGTCTTTATTTCTGGACCGGATTAGCAAAGAGGGAGATGGCCCGTAGGCTCACTCCTTAAATACACAAAACACAGAACCTTCCGGTAGGTGATGTCACAATCACCAGTCACCTAACAAGCCCCAATGACGCACATCAGCCTACTATACACGTGGCCCTGTCTGTGATGGCTCGATAATAATAAAATGTAGGATCACTACAATGATACCTTTTTAAAATGCACAGTCAGTTTGAATGAAAAATAAATGACCTACCGATAATTATAGTATATGAACACTATTGTGAGAGAGTGCGGCTCCGTGCCGGCAGCGTGAGAGAGCGGCACTATTTATTACAATATTGGGCACTTAATGGAGCAGCCTCCTCAATCATGATTCTGGTGGTGGGGAAACCCATGCAGAATGGGGAGAACATGTACATTTCACACAGAAAGGACCTGGGCTGGCTGGGATTCGAACCCAGGACCTTCTTGCTGTGAGGCGCCAGTGCCGTGTTGCCCACGTTTTATAGCATTGTGGGAAAAACAGACTATGAATGTCTGTTTGTGAGACAATAATATCGGATATCGTGATAATTTCAATTCACAATATTGTGATAATGAAATATGGATGTCGTCCAACCCTTGGGGTTGGGAAGGTTACTTTTTTAAAGTACAACAAGTTACTCATTAAAAATGTGTAATCAGTAACACAATCCCACTACAGTATTTTATAGTAACAGAGTGACTACATTACATTATTTTTAAATGCAACCCCAATAACACGACAATCCCATGCATTCCAAAGACTTTTAATTGCATTGTCATGCAAAATGGAGTTCTATAAATGTCAATCTTGTGTCACATGACAGTGGGTGTGGTCTCTTCTGAATGCGAGCCTGTTTCATGCACATTTACAAGTTACAACAATGGCCTTGGAATGAGTGTGAAAGTGGATGTAATCTCCTATTCCAGGCAAATTTAAATGTAATCTAGATACATATTTTAAAATGCAATTGTAAGGGACGTTTACTATGTTTTTGTAATCAGATTACTATAATCCGTTACTCCCCTGGCCTGGCTGACGTGATGTTACAGCCTGCAGTTGGACAACATTTTTGTTGGTACAATCCACACACATAGATACACTCAGGCTGACTGGGAAACAGCCTCCAGCTCAGTTAATGAGTGACTCTACGTCCCCTGTGGAGACGCGCACACAGAGGAGTGGTCCTTATTTGTTAACCGGGAGGAGGAGTGTCCGAGAGGGCGGGGCTTAGAGTGGCCACGGCTTTAATTGGCGCTAAGCAAACACGTCTGTGTTGTAACCTGGATGTTCAGGTTACGCGTTTGATGACGTAGCCGTATGTATACTTGTACATAGGGCTGGGCGATATGGTCAAAAATGCTAAGATAATTTCTTATACTGAGACCTCTAGACTGAGAAAGTTTCTTCCCACACGCAGTGATGCTACTGATTGCAGGGTGTAGCCCTG
This sequence comes from Bregmaceros cantori, assembly GCA_900302395.1. Lineage (NCBI taxonomy): Eukaryota > Metazoa > Chordata > Actinopteri > Gadiformes > Bregmacerotidae > Bregmaceros > Bregmaceros cantori. Next base: position 7,205 of record OMKY01210826.1, on the reverse strand, counting down.
CTTGACACGGTGACATGTTACATGCCAATGCCACTTTATAACTTTTGTGTTTTTCTTTCTTTTGTGTTGACCTTGTTCATTGCCTGTTGATCTTAAGAGAGTTGTTTCGTACCCAACTAAAATTCCATGTGTCTCCACTGCTGTCATGTTTATGCTATATGGCGAATTCAAATGAATATTGATAAAAATACAGTAAAATTGAATTTTTGAATTGAATTTGTCATTTAAAGGGGAGGGAACATCAAAAACATTTTTTTAGGCCGTTTCCTTATTTTAATTGTGACGATGATTAATCTTGGCCATGAAAACATTTAGTCGGCCCGTTTTCTGGTTGGTATACACTATTTGCATAAAGTCTGCGTTCCCGGCACGGTGCCCTGCTCTCTCCCTTTGCCTGCACAGAGCTCTCTCCTGCTGCTGGGTTGCCATTAGATCGGATACCTATGCCATTTAAATGCCCTGTGATGTGGTCTGCACAAAGACTGGGTGTGCTGGAGCAGCAGGACAGTCGGCGGACTTCACATTCAAGCAACTTCTTTGATTAATAATTGCAGTTTAAACGTAAATAAATAATAAATTAGATTATTTTGTTAATTGATTATTTTTATTTTAGTGCCAAACGTGTCTTTTACACATTGTTGGGAGGTGTTCTACCCTTCTAAAATAGTTTATTTATATGCAAAATATCATCTTTTTGACAATTTCATACACCAAGGATGCCCCCCCCCCCTTATACATATTATTACAATTATAAATCCTATTTTGTGTAGATATTGACAGCACTATGCTCCATATGCACAGTTTCAGGAGTCTGTTTATAGCTCTGCCTTTCTTATACACACAGGCATACACACACACACACACACACACACACACACACACACACACACTCATCATTTGCATTTGACAGTCAAATGATAACTGCGTACTCCGAATAATTGTAATGTCACCTAACACCATCTGCTGGGGCTGAAGGGGGGGAAACAAATTAATGAATAAAGTGTGGAATTGACAAGTTCAAAATAAGTCAAAAGCGAACAAAGCGACATAACTCAACCGGAAGTCACGTTCAACTTAGAATTTTTACTGGAACTTCCTGCCGAACTTGCCTTTTGTTGCCTCCCTATACCACCTGGACTCTCCCTCCAGCCCACCATGTCTCGTCAAATTAGGAAATGCAGGTGAAACTGCTGCTATTCTCATGTAAGAGCTCTCTCCTTCACACCCACATTGCCTCTCTGATGGGGCGGGGCTCTCTGCGTAATACTTTCTGTTGTTAAGCCCATGTTAACAACTTGAGGCAGGCTGAAATAAGATGCAGTGTCTTTAAATAGTCCCTGGGAACTTGCCTGTTTTAGCCATTATCTCTGCATGGCTAATGAAGCTGATCACAGATGGTGGTGTTTTTCTAGTTTTCTTCTCTAGGGTCTGGGGTAGGTCAATGAACTGATTTGAGGCCAACACTAACAAGATGGCTGAAGAATTGAAGAATTCTTGTTTGTCCCATAACTTATGAACGGGTGGATGGATTCCCCCCCCAAAAAGAGAAGATAAAGCATATAAAACAATTTGTATTAATCCAAAGGGATATTTGTATAATTGTATGTGGCAGTAAAATTAAATAAAATGTCTGTTTTGCCAAATTGAATGATACTACATAATTCAATAGATTATAATCCCTTTTCTAGATCTTCAGAATGTTTCCTTTCTTTTTGAGAACGATTAACATGGAAAAGTATCCCAAACATCTGTATGGGCTTTGGAGCAGGTCATTTAGTCACACAGTAGTCATTTAGTCACAGTAGTCGTTTAGTCACAGTAGGGATACGGTTATCCCCGAAGCCTAACCCCTAGCCCTACTGTGGCTAAGCGATGACTCGTGGCGGCCAGCCAGCAAAGCGTTGATCCAAGCGATCCCACTTCTGACACCATTGTAATGGATATTTTAAAGGCAATATCCAGTAGTAGTAGTAGTGTTGGTGAGTTCAGATAGGGAGGAAGCACACTGGTTGAATGGGTCTCAAGAGGTTTATTGAAACCCAAAATATATGACGATGGACAGATCAAACAGCCAGTGTCTGTCAGTATGTGCTGTCTGGAAATGTCCACGTTTCACAGAAACGTGCTGTCTAATATAGTGAGGTGATAGTACATGTTATGAGAAACGATGCATGTCTAACACGTACAATACATCGAGCATGTCACATTATGACCCCAAAAACATGACCTGTTTTAGCTAGTTACATAAGTGTGTAGTGCCTACGTGTGTAGATGACATTGACTGGAAAACACATTTGTACCGGTACTTGATAATTTCTATAACGGCGACTACCGTGTGACTAAGCGACCTGCTCCTGCTCAGCAGAGCAGTGGAGTCTCCACTGCCTTATCTGTTCTTTGTGAGGTGTGTGTGGATACACTGGAAGCTTGCCAGCTGTCACTGGAACCCTGTGTAGATAGCCCTAACACTTGAACCTTATATACATATATCTTCATGAGCTCTCCTGGAATGAATACCCATGCATGCATTGTTTCCAGCAACAACATGCACTGTGTCCATTTTGTAATGTGGGGAACAGCAGAAGCCAAATAACAGATTACAGTTATCAGATTACAAATAAAAGTAACTGTATGCTGTTCTTCCTTTTCTTTCCCTTACAAATTCTTTTTAAACTAGGCCTATGCAGTGACTGCTAAAGGTGTATCCCTGAAAACAATGCAAAAAAAAAATGTATTCCAATTTTTTAATTCGGCCACCTTGAAAGTGTCGGCTTCCAAAATCAAATCAGTTCTGAAACCTACCCTAGAGCATTGACACATCGAATCTGGGACAGATACATTCATCCATTCAACTCTATATTTTAAAATGTGTATTCTGTTTTAGTTACATTTACCAGGATTAAGGGATTGCATGATTACCATAATTATAACCCCTTTACCACATCCTTTCAGACATACCCATTTACTTTTTGTTTAGTTTTTTTTTTTTTTTACCTGCGCCGAGCAGGTTATGTTTTCAGTCGCATTGATTTGTCTTTCATCCAGATCCGTGCACAACTTTTTCTGTTATCCTGCTGACAATTGCTATAGTTGTTGAAAATGGCACACGGAAGAAGTGTTAAAATTTTGGTGAATTTCTGTAGCCTATAAGTAACAGAATAGCATCTAGATGTTTTGGCATCAGTGACCCCATCGCCTTGGCGCAGGTTTGCTACTATATATAAACTT